>JAUMHP010000080.1:10291103-10301627 GCA_032361065.1 Enteromius trimaculatus
TTCGTAGAAATTCGTATGACAGAACAAACATAACCCCACCCCACAGAACGTATGTGAGGTCGTTTTAAATGCAGCATTCCAAATGCACTTCTTGTACAAAAATAATAATTTGGGTTTACTCATAAATAAAGATCAATGCAAACAAGGGCTTTTGTTATTGTGGGGAAGGCTTTCAAAACTAGGTTTTCAAATTAAGTTGTACGACAAGGTCCAAGAGCTACGCTGTGGAATTCTTTGGACATTGTAAAATGGCAAGAATTTAGGTCAGGCCACAATAGCTTTGCTTCATCCTTCATCAAGTATTGTACAGTAGCACGCAGGAACGTGCTCCATGTTCCCAGAAAAATTCTGCGTGCTTGCAGTTCATACAAACCCGGTTATACTCCGCTGTGCCAAAAAGCCTTTAAAATCTCGCATGAAAGAGTTACGCCTGTAGCTCTCACGGTTGTGTGTCCTCACATACATGCAGAGCAGTGGGAGACATCAAGACATTAGCCAATCATATACATGGATGTGTCCATTGTTATTTTGATGACATTCTCACACACTAACACTCACTGAAACCCCCCGCACACTCATTCTATATCAGCCTAGGTCTTTGTTTACAGAACAAGGCGCTCTTTGTGGCTACGCTGTCAGGTAGCGTTAGCGAGCTGTGTCATATCTCTGGGGTGTCTCCCACTAAAGCGCACCAGTCACTGTACTGCCAGGCAGCCCATGGGAGCCACGGGATATAAAAGCTCCTTTTGTGTCTCATCATCCAGGCATTACAGCCATTTTGATCAAGGTGGAGGGGGTCAGGCATGGACACAGACAGAATCCGTGACGCAATACCTTAGCGCCGGTCTATTCTTGTACAGAAGCTTGGAACGCAAAGATGTTTTTACCTCACTTATCCTTTTATTATTTGGCTAACTCTTTACAATAGTTATGCTCTTATCCTCTTGACCAAATGACAGTGCTGATCGGGGAAGGTGATTTCTCAGTAAAATGTCAGGGAGTGGGAGTGTGGAATGGTAGTATACACAGACTTTAGCTGGACAAGATGCCACATTCAATCTGACCAGGGGCGTAGGAGAGATCTCAAAAAAAGGGGTACATTAAAAACCTTATTAACTTGGCTCATGAATATTAATGAAGTCATTTTTGCCCAGTAGAAGATAAGCACTTGCACATTCTTTCACTCATTCTTTTCACGTCATTGTATGAGTGGCCAGAAATACTTTTTTGCTCGCATAGCAGCCGAATGGTAAAACTATGTTTATACACAAACACCCCCCCCTGCTGAAATCTACAAATTAAACAGACTTTAAGACTTTAAACAGACTGTAAGGCCAGTTTTTAATTTAGTAATTTGAATTGTGAGGTTTCTGTGCACATGAGACTTGCAATCTGACTATAACAACAACAACAACAACAATAAAAATCATTAATATTGTTGTTGTCATTGTCATAAATATTGCAATAATAATAATAATAATAATACAAATAATAAAAATATTATTATTATTATTAGTGTTTTTGTTGTTAAATAGAAATATAAAAAAGGGAACATTAATTCTTTCATACAAAAAAAACAAACAAAAAAACTAGGGTATTTAATAATAATAAAATAATTTTATGTACTGTCAGATATAAAATTATTTACTCTAATTTATGTTTTTTGAGTCAATGGAGACCAGAAAATAAAAGGAACTATCCCTTTAACTTCCTAATTTATAAACACTAAAACACCAAGCTTTTATTTTAGTGGAAAAACTGCAGGGAACCTTTAAAGCATCTCGACGACAGTCGGTATAAACGCTTCTCGTTACATGTTTGTTAAGATTGTTCAGCGCATGTTGTGTCCCTGAAAGCACTTTATAAGTGGCTTAAACGTACAGAACTCACGGAGATCCTGCGAATAAACAAATAAACCTGCTTTGATATTGGTTTGATTTTGATTAAAAGGGCAGCTCTACATCGGCCTGTTTAATATGTCATACAGTCTCAGCATACTAAGTTACATTATCATTTTTTCCATTATCATGAAACACAAGATTGAAGTGTTAGGCATGACATTTAGAAAGGCTCTATATCCTCATTTTCATTCGTATCACATTAAAAATAGTGCCAACACTGTTTTAGCTGAAGCAGAGAATGTCACATTTACAGAAAACAAATATAACTGTTATTAAAATAAGTAAAGGAAGATAGCAACAAACATATTTCCATCTGAACGTACACTACAAACTACATTCAGAGACGATTACAGCAAACAAAGGCTGAGCTGAAACGACTCACCAACATTTGCACAAACATTGCGTGATCCCATGAGTCTATTCTTTACACGTGTTGAGGGAAAAGCCAACTGAATGCACCTTACCACCTTTCCACTTCAACACCTTCTAGTACATCTTCACACAAGACTACTCTATTTGCCAAATCAAACAAAAGAAACACAAATAGACTCTCACATGACTACGAGTTCATAGAAGAAGCCTACATAGTCAGCCACCCACCAGTGTGTTGTACAAACACTGCACCTACAGGACACTGCTTACACAACACCGTCACCTCAGCCCTGAAAACAAACCCACATGCTGAGAGACCCCTTCTTTTTTCAATTAGGAGAGCAATATAAATGCCACAGATAAACCATCACCAGAAACTAACAAGGCCATGTTATGACAGTGGTCCGGTGGAGATTCACGGGAAGCCCAGTGAAGAGCTAATTAGCCGAGAGAACGAGACGCTTGGCAACTCGGGCCCCGCTTGTTCTCTGCTTGTTAGATCTGCTGGGTTTTGTTGGCTCCCAGGGCCC
The DNA here is from genome assembly GCA_032361065.1 of Enteromius trimaculatus. Lineage (NCBI taxonomy): Eukaryota > Metazoa > Chordata > Actinopteri > Cypriniformes > Cyprinidae > Enteromius > Enteromius trimaculatus. The sequence continues at coordinate 10,293,907 of JAUMHP010000080.1, forward strand.
AAAGCTAACACACAATTCACTCAAAAGTTTGCTGGGGAATTTTACACTTCACCTGCATTTGTAACATAAAAAAAATTGATATAATATATATATAATTTTTTTTGTGCATCTAGCGGCCTCCCAAAATAAAAGCCAAACATTACATTTATGAATTTCGTGTATTAAAAGTGTTTGAGAAAACATAATATATATGTATTTTTATTATGTATTATTTTATATTTTTACATTGCATAAACTTCATATATATTTAAGGGCAAAAAAAGTATTTATATTTTATATTTAAGTCCAATTTAGTTGCATTTTTGTTGCTATTTTATCCAATGCACACATCTATGCTATCTTTAAAAACTGAGGTGAAAGCATCTTTCAGACAGGATGTTATGCAAACACTGAATTCATGTGTTAATGCCTTCCTACTTCTTTACAGTGCATGTAAAGACGGCCTTTTTCAGGTTTTGGGACGCAGCCTCTGTTCTGAACTCCCATGAATCGCAGATAAAGGCTAAATACAACAGCACCCTCAGGCTATAACACGTCATGAGAGTTTCACACTCAAATGCCTGTGTCCTCAATCATCAAACCAGCAGTGAGCATGCCCTGCTTGGCACAGGCACAAAACCCAACCACAAGAATGAGATGAAAATCTGGAGGGAGTAATCAAATATTCACAATCTTACCAGCAACATCTCTTCTGCCTTGAGTTCATAACACTCATAAGTGCACCCCGTGATATTCATAACCATGCCCTCAGTGTCACAGGAGGCCATAGATAAAAGGAACAATCACACAAAGGAGTCAAGAACAGAGAGATCTGTAGAAATCTCGAGCCCGCGGCTTCCTCCTCACTCCGACCATTTGGCTTTGTAGTGTCTCATGCACCACAGAGTTCCAGATCGAAGCCTCTCATCTCCTCCTTTTCCATCAACTCCACGATAGAGCCAAAGAACTTCCAGGAGCTTTTGAAGATCTTGTATGAACCTCCTGGGAGAAATGGCGGAGATAGGTAGAGAAGAATCAAAGCTGGGTTTTCTATGATCCTCAAGCTACGTCTGGAGATTTCTTAACATGCGTTTGAAACGGAGAAGCAGGCTGCAATCTCTTTCAAGACAGACAGCAGTGACACTTGTGGCATCATCTAAATTCTTGGAAGAAACATTTATAACCCCAAGTTATAGGCCAGCCACTCAGTGTTGTGTGTGGAGCTATGACCTCGGCTGTTCACCCGGAGTGTTGTTATTCAGCGCTCGTTCTGTCTGACTGAAACAAGGTCTTGTCAGTCCACACGCCGGCCGCTCCAAATGAGCCACGAGAAGCCCGCGGGCTATCTCAAGTGTGTCTCGTTAACACGCAGATCTGCATAAGTGGATCTGTGATCCCGAATACATGTCTGATCCTTTAACACCCACCTATCTCTGTATGAAGTGAATGGAAGTTCTTTTGAATAAAAGCTGATTTTACAGTGTATATATACACTGTATATGCATACATGGATTATTCCTACTAGGCAGTGCACTTTAAAGTCTCCATCATAAATTATATAATACTCTCTGTAAAATATTCTGGAATAAATTATAAACATCTAGGAAATTACATTATTTATGTTAATAATATATTATATATTAATAATAATATCTCTTAATATTACAGTATTTTCTATCAAATAAATGCAGCACTGAAATACATAAGACTTAAAAAAAAATAAAATAAAATAAAATAAAAACTAAATCACGTTAAAAATAACTAAAACATAAAATCACCATTGTGAGCTGTGTTTACAAGAAATATAGTCAATTAATTATTTTTCTCTGAGGTAGAAACAGGGCAGGTTTCCTTAGAAATCAGTTTGATAATATAGATATTTAAAAATATGGTTAAAAAAATATAATAATAATAATAATAATAATAACAATCAAGCTGTTGGTCACATGTAAGCTCTAAATCTCTTACTGATCAATGGCTGACCATAGCACTTTATGAATTATAAATCAAAAATATAAACCTCAAAAAGCTCAAAAGCCTAAGCTTTCACTAAAAAAAAAAAACTAAAAAAAAACTTCTTTAAATTACACTATAGGCACATGCATTTATTAAAAAAAGTTGCAGAGCTTAGGATGCACTGCACAGCACGAATGACCCAAGTGTACTTGTGTACGTGTGCACACAACCAGAGGATTAATATCAAAACCGCACAATCTTGTCTTCATGGCAAAAAGCCATGTTGCTCTCTCTGTGTAGAGGGAAAGAAATGTTTGACTGTCAGATTGACTGAATCTTATGGTCACAAAGCTCCCGGTTCACCTCGGCTAGGATAAGGGAGCTCTCAGAGGGGCCGCTCACACTCATTAAAGCCATCCATCACCTCTCTGGCACAGTAACTGCCCATAACAGAAACCAACCAGTTGGCTGCCGTGAAGTGATCGGGGCGACTAAGCAATGGAGTCGATGTCCAGTTCACATCAGTCTTACACTCCTGGGAAGCGCACAAGTTCAGAGGCCGCTGATCTGAGGGGGAAGAAGCCAAGTAACTCGCTGTTCTCAAGCTACTGGAAACTGCCATTCGGTTTGTGATTTAGTCTGTTTTCTTTAAAGCAAAACAGAGCAGTCAAGAAGAGAATGACAGAAGAAGAGCAGATAGTATTCAAGCCAAGACACAAACCAAAGCAGTGATAACAAGCTGTTTTTTTAATGTGAAACCACTTAATCCTATGCAGAGACAACTATACGTCGACTCAGCAGACACTAATCAAAGCGGCACATTGAAAATGTTCCTGTGTTTGCTTAAAAAACCAGACATGTCAACTTCTGGCTTAATTCTTGGAGCACAACCAGGGAAAAAAACCAACCAAAAGTAACAAAAATGCCCTGGATGCTTAAAATAGAGGCAGAAATGTCTCCATCTTTGCGGGATGATGCCATTGTAATGAAAAGTATGTTTGGACAAGTTTTTCTTGGCTTCTGATTCGATCACCTGAGATCTTAAAAGCAAGAGCTGATACGACAGCTCTAGTCAAACTCAGATGGGGATTTCTATTCGATCCGTTTTCCGAATAATGACCTCCAAATAGCATCTCAAACTTCAGTCTGAAGAATGCAGCACATTGCTCATTTCATGAGCTCCATCTGTTCCCAGGGAGAGGCCTGAAACACACCCATGCCTAAACATCATCTGTGCCTGTGCCAATCTTTTCATTATCAGTGAGCCATGTCAAGCCTCACAAAACTTGTTTATAATATATACAAACTCTAAGCCTTAGTTTTGATCAGGGCTGTGTGTTAAAGACAGAACCAACTATAGGCAGTGAGTCAAATAGGACAACTGGGAAAAGAAGTTGTGCCACTAAACAGCTGGATCAACATAATGGGGAAGATCAAAGCAACTTCAATTAATTAATAGGCTTGGAGTGGGTGTCCCTAACAAAGGTAAAGTCTCTGAAACATTTCTCGTCCAATAATTCAAATTAGATTGTTCATAAATCGACTGAAGGTCATTTCATCTTTTCACACATCTGAAAAGAAAAAGATCTTTTGATGTTTTGTAATCTACTCTCATAAAATGGTATTAAAGAACTGACGTCACATTTTAACAATGTCATCACTAGCTTTCTGGCAGCCCGGTAAAAGCGCATATACAATATGGCAAATAAAAACAAAAACTTGTGGTATTATGGCCTGTACACACCGAAGGTAGTGCGCGAATATCGTCAACAATTTTTACTGTTTATACACAAGAGATATATACCCTATAAATACCCCAGGACACAAGGTGGCACTGCGCAACTTTTTTTTGCTTCTGACATCCGCTTGTCACACAGAAGAAGAAAGGAACCAGGAGACGCACTTGTCAAAACCATGAACATGCTTCTGTGGCAAAAAAACATGGACATTTCCAGCAGCAGCTCTGGTGATGAAGAAACCACTGAGACCAGCATTCATCTTGTCGAGATAGATCTTTTTCGACTACTTGCTCGGCAAGACCGCTTTGTGCTTGAGTGCCACCAAGCCATGTACTGTAGCTTCAGCAGCTCCAGGCATGTGAGCAAAAAATGCAATCTCATTGGTTGGCCAGAGGCGTTTTTTTAAGGACGATTTGACGCTTCCCATATTACACTCTGGTGCGCATTGGTGCCCTTTGTTTAGTCATGAGGCGTTAAACGTCTACTATGTTTGTCCTGCGTGAACAGACCTTTAATTTAAAAAATGCCTTTGACGTACATTTGACATAGCATGCATTTAATAAATTTTTCGTGTGTCTATCATACATTATTTGTCGACATGCATATCATACACAAATGCAAGTTTTTTGACATTTTTGTGTAAACTATCCCTTTAAGGACAACTGCTGGTTTGCATTCATATCAGTGTTTTTGAGTGTACAAAACATTTAGATACACTTTATTTTATTACAGTATTATTGTATAAATAAGTACTATGCAATATTACTTAATATTTACATACCATATAATTAAGTTATTTTTATTAGTTTTGGGAACAGTTGTTTGTAAATTATACATCATTTACTGCTAGAGTACATGTAATATGTGATCAAGGACAACTGCAAAAACACCTTTTGCAGAATTATTTAAAGTGCCCCTATTATGCCGTTTTAAAGGTGGCTAATATTGTTTTATGAGTCTCTTAATACAGATTTACATGTATGCAAGGTCAAAAAACACTTTAGTTTTCTCCAAAAATAGATTTAATTTTACCCCATTTCTAAATGATTCATAAATGACTCGTTTGAAATAGTTTGAAGACTCAGTTTGTCTAAACCCCTCCTTCCCGTGAGCCCTCACTGCTGTGATTGGTCAGATTTACTCTCACAGGATACAGTGTTATCTTGACATGATGTAATCCATGTGGAGATTGTTCTGTTTTTGGGGGCGGGGCAAGTTGTTCACGATGTAGAATGTGGGCGGACATTATGCAAATATGTTACTTAGTGACATGGATCCGTAACAGAGAAAGATTCATATTGCTGATGACTCATTTAGTTAGAGTCGACTCTTTTTTTTTTTTTTTTTTTTTTGATAAAAAAAAAATTTATTTATAGTGCACTGTTGGCGTCACAACTTTGCAGCTACATGACACACTGCATGAACGATCATGTTTGAAAAAGCATAATAGGGGCACTTTAAAATGTTTTATTAATAAGATTAAAATTTTTCAATGAAACAGCATTTCTTTTTTTTCCCAAATCGTTAAAAGAACAGGAGATGTAACAGGAAATGTTAAGATGATTTGGAATCGATGGTTTATTATTTCATGAAGCTTCTTTGATGCATTTCACTGTCTGCACGCTGTCTGACACAAACGCACATAAGCCTCATGATTAGTTGGGATAAGTAACACTAGAACCGCGGGGACACCTTCAATCACAAGCCGCAATCTATCCAATGAGACCAAAATTACAGTGCCCTTTTCATCTGCCCATTACATGGTAATATCTGGGCTCTAATGCGAAGAGCCACAAAATGAATGTGAGTGCGTTTCCATGCTCATACTACCTCATTAAAGAGTCCTCGTCTATCAGGCCTTGCAGTTTGTCCAGAGGATAGGACATCCTTCTGCTGCTAGACCAGGGCGACACTTGAGAAGTCCACTGTGAAAGTGCCAGCCAGCAAAAGAGAAAGAGCGCAGCTCCCTCAAACACAAAGACACTTCTGTCTCTCAACATTATCAACCTCACCGAAAAAAGACAACCTTTCTGTCAAGAGCAGGAAACAATGATGTATGAGGATACGTGTCTGACATACAACATAAAGATTGTAGTTGGAATGCACAACTGCATTCATTAGTTTTCATAGAGGAGCAGGGGCTAAGAAAGATGTGAGACTCACATATACTCACAACATAACACTGATGTATTGTGGGGTACAAAAGTTTGAGAAGGAAATGCATTCCTTGTTCTGTCTTTCGATTGTAAAAAAAAAAAAAAATCTAATTTTAAATAACTTTCTTTTAGAATAAAAAAAGTGAACAATTTAACTACGAAACTTAAAAATGTAATGTAATATACATATCTATATATACATTGCCATTCAAATGCAATGAGTAAAGTTTTAAATATTTTAATGGAGTATCTTTTGCTCTTCAAAGCCGAATATATTTTTAATTTCTTAAACAAAAAAAAGAAAGAAAGAAAAACTTGAATAGTATATTGTATTTCTATTTTGAATAATTTTTTTTTTCTAAAATTCTAAAAAAAGAGCAGTTTCCAAAAAATATTAAACAGATCAACTATTGCCAGTCTTAATGAGCATAAAAAAAGCTTCTCTATGATCTTGCTCTATATTTTAATTTAATGTAATGCTTGTTACTTTGTGCTAGAACATACCAATTCTAAAACCTTACGTCTTTCTGCTGTCCTTTTTCCTAAACAAATTAATAATTAGTTAGTGCAAATGTAAATTTAAAAACTAAAAAAAAATTGAACATTAAAAAAAAATCTAAATCTATCAAAATAATATCAATAGCCAATTTGACATCCCACATTTTTATTGTTGCCTTTATCTGGTGATATAATAACATTAATAAAGAAAGAACAGAAGGCATGTATTTGTACATATTTTCTGGATGAGGTCCTGCACTAAGGGTGTGGTGGTCTATGCTAGAGAGAGGTTAAGGAACATGAAATCAATAACTCAATACAGTAATAATATTTGTGAGGAAATAGTGATGCTCTTCAAACAGACTGAAAAAAGCCTTACTGTTTTCCACATATTTTAGTTGCTACAGTATAAACTGATTTTTCCCCTCTTCATAATCACAGAGAAAATCCTGTTTCAGCGGTTCCTAAAACTCTCAGATGAGAAGAACCCATTCCACTTAATTACAGCACCTTGACTCTTATCTATTGGAGCAAATGTCCCGGTGAGAAGAATGCGAGCTTTTAGAAGACAATGATGAATTTAATCAAGTGTGAGTGAACTGTGCTGAAATTCATAGCACACTACAACATAATCCTCTTTTCCCTGAAAATATTTCCAAACAGGATTAGCTGTGGGAGATGAAGCTGGAGGGAATGGGAATGAAATGGAGAAAGGGAGTGATCTTTTCCCCCCTCAAGTGTCTCCATCTCTCTCTCCTCCGGATCCTGTAACCAAGGAGACTGTCTCTACCTCAAAGACCTTGGTATTTGGGGTAGAGGGTACAGAAGAATACATTTGAGTGTTTGTAGTCAGATTTTATATAAAAATTTCTTCAGAATGTTCATCATTCTGTACGTGCATTTCAAATATAAAGTGAACTCTAAAACAAGGCTTGTATTAAGATATTTGGAGCCAGTTGTTATTGAAGTGGATCGTCACGTCGGCAAATGAGAATGAGAAGGAATTTATATTGTTTTGACTAATTTTATAATAGCACAGTTGGGCAAATTTCTGAATTTTAGCATTAGCCCTGATCAGTTGTGTGAATATTAAATTGAATATGCTGTAAGGATGCAATAAGTTTTGGGATATACAAAATAAATCAAGATAAAAACCAATTTGGTTTAAGTTGGATATTTATCCAATTTAATTTAAAATCAGATCTGTTGATTTTATATAGATGTTTGAGTCCTTTTCGGAAGAGAGATATGTTTTCCCACCATGTAAGCAAGCAAGTAAAATAGAGCGTGATTAATCGCATCCAAAATGAATGTTTGTACAATGTACAATATTTATATATATGTGTGTGTGTGTGTGTGTATGTATATATATATAGCATCCAAAATAAATGTT
>JAUMHP010000080.1:10307187-10321135 GCA_032361065.1 Enteromius trimaculatus
TGATTGCCACGGTGTCATTTCTGAGCGTTATATTCTGATTGTTATTCTGGTTTGATTTTGGATTGTATTCTGGTTCTCTGATTCTCGCTGCCTGTCCTGACCTTTTGCCTGCCTTACTACTACGATTACTGCCTGCCTCCTATACTTCTGATTGTTTGTTTCGACCATTGCCTGTTTGACTATCCCCATATTAAAGCCGCAAATGGATCCAACTGTCTCTGAGGATTGCTTACACATACAGTTTTACTAAATGCTGGGAAAATCACCAATTAAAACAGATAACATTTCAATCATACGTTAAATTTCATGTAAACACTTTAAAGCTTATTAAAAAGAACTGGCATTTTTAAATGGCCGAAAATACGATTTTTTTTTTTTTATTGGTGGACAGCATATAGTTTTTCAAAAACAGCAAAATATATTTGTACTCCATTAAACATAACAGAACTGAATAGAATTCAATACAATATAATAAATAGCCTAATAAATGTTAATTTGTATATGACCCTATATGGTCCCACTTTATATAAAGTGTCCCTAATACCTGTGTACTTCCATAGTAACTAGATGTGTATGTAGTATGTAATCACAGTGTAAGTACACACCAGTACATAGTATCTACAGCTGTAATATTTCTGTAACTACACACATGTAACAACCCTCAGAATGGTGTGTGTAAGTACAAACGTGTACTGTAGTATAAGGACTAACAGCACTTTTTGTTAAATAAAGCGTTACACTTTACATTCAATAGGAAATTGCTATGGATTTAGCATGTAATTACTCTGATGTCACACAGCAGCGGGCAGTAAATTAGGGGGTTGGTGTCCAGAATGTTACTCTTTATATTAAGTGGGCAGTTCCTGGAGAGTTTCCATGTATATACACTGGTATTACAGAGCTGTACCGACTCCACCCACTTTACATATCCCTAAACCTACCCAACTACACCCCCTGATCTCTTATACATACTGCTGTTACAAAATGTAGCTATGCAATTCCTGTTACATGACTACTTAGTGAAGTGAAAAAGTGTTGTTACCAATGTCCTGTTACACGTTTGTACTTACACACACCATTCTGAGGGTTGTTACATGTGTGTAGTTACAGAAATATTACAGCTGTAGATACTATGTACTGGTGTGTACTTACACTGTGATTACATACTACATACACATCTAGTTACTAGGAAGTACACAGGTATTAGGGACACTTAAAGTGGGACCCATATGTTTTTTTTTCTCAAACTCAAAAAATAATGTGCTAAATTAAAACATTCAACAACAGTAATGTTTAATTATTAAACCAACAGAGCCGTGTCAGCTATGACAGAAAATGCAAACAAACACACATGGCAATTATTTAATGAATTTTAAATCTATTCCACACAAAAAAAACTCGTGTGACAACAAAGTAAAAAGTTATAACTCATAGCACTCAATACTGGAGTTCAAGGCATACACGTTTACTTGACTGACAGCCATAATTAATTAGATTTTTTTTTTTTACCTAATGGAGGGAGACAAACTGTAGCGAATATCATTCTAGCATTTCTATTTCATCCACAAGCTTTATTGTACTGTGACTTATTCAAAGCGAACGCCTTTATTTCCTCTGTGCATAACGGCGGAACAGACGGCAATGGAAATGACAAAAACAAACAGCAGCCGACGTCGCTGATAATAGTCCTGCCCTTAAAGATATATATACGCTTGCTGCTATTGATAAACACCTAGAACTGGTTTAAACCTTGAAGATATGAAAAAAAAAAACAACAACACTCCCATGTCACTGGTCATTGTGACACGATTACTCATATGCAGAAAGACGAGAGGAGGCCAAAGGACATGCTAGGCTGAAGCAGGATTTTCCTTCTGTGTCACGCTGATGTGAAGTGAGCATACTGTGTGCGTTTGTCATTCCTCGACTGAAGCTTCTGTACAGTACACTGACCCTAATTAATGAACCCATTCCTTGACCTTTATAGACGCAGCGCATCTGACAATCCCAGCTATTCTGATTTGATTATTCTTGTGAAGCCAAAGCTGAATTTTCAGCCTCATTACTTCCCTCAGAAACCATTCTAATATGCTAATTTGCCACTCTGTTATTAACATTATAAGCAATTATTATTGGAACTCAAGCTTTAATAATACTACAGTATCAATGTTTAAAACAGTTTTTTCTGCCTAATGTTTTAGTGGAAAACAAGATAAAATAGGAAATAAATTCACATGTAATGAATTCACAGGAATAAATTCAGTAAATGACAGAATTATTATTATTATTATTATTTTTTTTTTTACTATTTCTTTAAGTTTGCAATGGGCAGTGAAAAAAGTAGCTCTGCTAAATCATTCCTTTGAGTCCATTGTACATTTTTCTGGAAGCTCTGGAGTGTGACACCAACTGCATCTTAATGGCCACTCAAAATCAGTATCCAGGTATTTTAGCTTAGAGCCACTACTTACTAAAAATAATATTATTACAATCCAAGGAGTGAAAAAAATACACATCTGTAAGAGACCACACAGTCATCATACTCAACACAAGACAAGCAATCACCTGCTATGAATGACTGACAGGAACGTATACTGCAGGAGAACTGATGAACAATGATGAACAATGATCATTTGTTTAAAACAGGGATTGAATATGCAACCAAACACGTTGCAGAGATGATTATCATCTGGTTTATATAAGTTGAACAAAGAAAGCAATGTTCAAGATGAAACAACAATATTAACAATGATAATAATTAGATTGAACTGGTGCTGACTGAGATGTATTGTTCTGTGGCACGTTTGGCACCGGTATGCAGCGACGGCTGAGCAACTTCAACTTCTAAAGGAGTTGTGCGTCTGTATAATTGAGAAATGATACACTCCCGACCTCTGCCAGCAGAGAGAAAAGACTCCACCAGAGTCAGATTAGCATCTGAATGCCTTCCTAGTACTGTTTTCACTGGATAAGTTCAACCCCCCTAAGGAATCTGCTAGGATGATAAGACAGAAGCCTAGATGAAGAGGGAGAAAGGCAATCAAAGGAGTGAAAAAAATCAATCCAAGTGTGTGTGCGTGAGGGAGATGGATTGTCGAGTGTGAAGTTTGTCCGTGACTGATGCTTCTATAGGAGCTAATTATTAAAAGCTATGTGCCAAGCACAACAAGGTTTTTTTTTTCCCCAGGTGTCAATGTTCACAGGCACAAATAGTGCTGTATGTGTGATGAGTTATGAAATGAGATCACAAAAAAAAAAAAAAAAAAAAAAAATTCATGCCAGTTTTTATTCAGCAAGGATGCCTTAAATTAAATAAAAACCATGGCAAAGAAATTTAAAATACTCCAAAAAAATGTATATTTCAAATAAACATAGTTTTTTCCCCCCGAAAAATCCAAAAAGGTTTACCACAACAATGTTAAATGTTTCTTGAGCTCATCATTAGTGTTATATTTAATCATTAGAATTATATCTGAAGCATCATGTGACTCTAAAGACTGATGTAATGACTGCAGAAAGTTCAGCTTTAGCGTCACGTAAACATTTGTTTATATCAGTACTTTTATATTGTAATCATATTTCAAAATACTGTTTTTAATATTTTTTTGTTCACATAATTGAAGCTTTGGTGATTATAAGATACTTGAAATCATTAAAAAATATATAATTTTATAATTTATAATATTAAAATATCTCAATTTATTTATAAATGATAAATTACATCTAAGCAAGAAATTCACGTCCCTTTTTGTGATTATTTTGCACAAGTCTTTGTTTTATTGCATCTTTATTCTTTTTGTTTTCAGTCATTTACTCACTACAGTTCAAGAGGAACAGAATTTGGCAAGACAACCTAATTATTTTTATGAAACTTGTTCTGTTAATGTTTCTTTAAAGTCTGCACTGTTTTGCCTTTAAGAACACAAAACCACTCTAAAATATTCTGAGAGTTTCCTGAAATGCTAATGTCATAAGACCAGATAATTACCTACTGGTTGTTAAAGATCAAATTCAGAACTCTGTCAAAGCAAACGTAGCTTAAGAAGTATTATAAACAAAAAACAACGTTTTTGTTTAGTATATAGCAATTATTCTTCTAAAACTACAGGAATCATTAAAATCCTTACGATTCCTAACCCAAGAGATTATTATTTTCAGCTTCTTGACAGGGACATAAACAAGCAGCAGTTCACTGCAATAATTATTAAGTTTCTAGATCAAAAGCCAGTTCAACCTTTAACGTCTGAATGCAGTCTGAATTCTTCTAACAGCTCATTTTGAGGCAGCACACGTCAGGGTTTTCTGGCTGCTCAGGCATATCGGGATGCTAACAAATACGTCGGAAAAGATACGTGATGATCTGATCCACTCCCTTCAGTGATAACATTATAACAGCCGTGGAATTTAAATGATTAAAGACAGAACACGCACTTGAGCGAGGTAAGCATGAGCTGCGACCTTATTAGTGCTTCTCTCCCCATCATTTCTCCTCTTCAAGTACTATTCTTTTAATATATTCTGTTCTTTCAACTCTCTCTGCTTTTCCCCCCTACAGAGTTTCTTTTCCTCTGTGAGCCTGCAGTATGTGTGGGTTTGTCTGACAGCAACTGTTCTCCAGGGTCTGGACAGCAAAGATCACAATTCCAGCTTTCTCTCTAGGGATGTGGTTAAAAAGGCAAGGGAGAACTACAAAGCGTCTGTTGAGAGAGAACCATGAGGTGTTTCTTAGGAATGTGGAAAACAGGTGAATATGGAAGGTCCACAGGAGAGGCTAACAGGAATAGTTCATGTATAAAAGGCTGTCATCGTTTGCTATTTACTGACCTTCATGTTGTTGTAAATGCAACAACATGAATAGTGTTATGAATATGAATAGTGGAAAAGTGCCCCTATTATCGATTATAAAAGGTTAATATTTTGGTTTTTGGAGTACAAGCAAACAAAAACTATTTAGTTTTCTTATAATATGTTTTTATTTTTTTACCTTATTTGTTCAATGACTCCCAGACAATTCATTATACCAAATGATGATTGATTGATTTAATTTACACAGTGTTTGTGAGCTTCTAGTGGCAAACAAATGTGCTTTTTCATTCAGACATGAAAATCAAGTTATTTCAAATCTGCTCAATGTGAAATTGCTTGGGACTTTTAAATGACTTTTAAAAAGACTTTGAATATAGTATTACTGTACTGACAATAATATAACTTCGTAAAAACATTCAAAAGAACTAAATATGTAAAAAATTTAGAAAAGCAGCATTTATTTAAAATAGAACAGTTTTTTAACATTATATCTTTTCAAACATTTTGGTCAATTTACTGTGACCTTGCTAAATAAAAGTATTACTTTCCCAAAAATTAATTTACAGTATGAGAGGCAGGAGAAAATAACACTGAGGAAAAACTGATAGACAAGGATAGACGCACAGAGAGAAACAGACAGATAGAAACAGAGAGACAGACAGAAACACAAACACACACACAGAGACAGAGAGACATAGAAAAAGACAGGGGAAGAGAAACAGACAGACATACATAGACAGAGAGACAGACAGGCATATAGAGACCAGGAGACAGACAGAGACAGACAGGCATACAGAGACCAGGAGACAGACAGAGACAGACAGGCATACAGAGACCAGGAGACAGACAGAGATAGACAGACATACAGAGACCAGGAGACAGACAGAGACAGACAGGCATACAGAGACCAGGAGACAGACAGACATACAAAGACAGACAGAGACAGAGAGACAGACAGACAGAGACAGACAGACCGACCTACAAATAGAGACGGAGAGACAGACAGAGACAGACAGACAGACAGACTTTTATGTTTATGTTAAACACTGTGGTGTGAAGGTTGCCATTGATCTTTTCATTGTTATTATAATATTTATACACATATATTTCAAGCTTTGGCAATATTGTATCTTTGCAGTCATGCAGATAAAGTAATTTTGAATTTGAAAAAAAAAAAAAAAAAAAAAAAACCAGACAGACAGACAGAGACGGAGAGACCAACAGACAGACAGACAGAGACGGAGAGACAGACAGACAGACAGACAGACAGTGAGGGAGAGACAGAAAGAGATAGAGAGACAGAGACTGACAGATAGATGAATAGAATAAAAAAAGAATGTAATAAATATACTGCAGCACTCAATTTAAAGAAACAATCATAAAAAGGTTTTGGAATGACAGGAACTGATGACAGATTTGCTATTTATGCATGAACTGTTCCTTTAACAGCAAGCACTAATTAGCTACATTACTGTCAACACAATAAACACATACTCTAAAAATAAATGATAAAGCAAGCAGTTCTGCACTGTAGAAAAGGACTGTTATTAAAATCTCACTGAATAAATTACACAAGTGCAAACTGTTACAGAAAACGCTTGCAGTTTGTAAGGTGCCAAGCTTGCCAGGAGAGTTGTAGTTGTGCTTTGACACATCGTGTCATTCAATAGGAGTGAAGAGAATTTCAAACCACTGCTATTTAACTTAGTGGGAGTAAATCTACGGCTGTCTGCGATCGTAAGTGTTGCGTGACAGAAGCTTCATGACTAATGAGTCAAGGCCACAATTATTCCCCTCACAAACTCTGTATTAGTCAACAGCTCATGCGAGGACAGGGCTTTTTTCAGTACAAAAAAAAAAGAAAAAAGGCAAAAAGCTTCCTGAACAAATGCATTACAAATCTTCAGCACTCGGTCACATGTATTTACACATATATAATACACTGGTTAGCAAACAGACGTTGTAAATGATAGAAATCCAATTACCTGTGATGACGGGCATTCCGAGATCCACGTGTTCGCATGAAAGAGAAGAGAAAGTCACTATTACATCAACGTTCATTCAGTACTCTGCACTACTCCATTAAAAAACGCAATTACATTCAAGTCATTTAAACGCCATTAATATATATACGTTTGGCAGAGATTCAATGATTCAGAACGACAAGGACAAACCTTCTGTTTTCAGCGACCAATGCTCAGTGAAACGCAAAGCCATTTTTTAGACTAGAGAAACTACTGAAGCAAACACTTTTGGGTCGGGAAGGTTTAACACGGTTTTGCTTTGAATTGGATTCCCTAAATTACCATCCTGAATCGCAGATCCCAGGCTCAGATTTCAGAAACCGTCTATCTTTGAGAACAGATGACAGAGCAACCTCCTCCACCTCTGTTCGCCATTGCTATCTTTAAGAAGATTACAAAGCAACCTCCTCCACTTTGTTTCAAAACTGTTTAGACATCTAAATAGATCTGAGTGATATGTCTCACGCTACATCACAAGAGACCGTTCACCTAAAATTTGCTTTTACTCACCCTCATGATGTTTTCTGTGATGTGGAACATAAGAATAATCAGAGGTGAGCGCTTGGTCACCATCCACTTTCATTTGTATCTCTTCAGGGTGTAGAATAAGTGATTGTACCAACTATCTTCCTAAAAAAATGTTGTCACTGGGACGGTATCTTTAAAAGAACAACTTCGTACTTTATCTATGCCTAAAAGGTTCACAGTAGTGCCTTAAGGTTACATTTTAGTACTTTAAATTACTAATATATGCAGATTTTAGGGGTATAAAGAGGTACAAAGATGCCCCTCTATTGAACTAGTGACAAGTTGTCATGCCCCTAAAAGTAAATTTTTTTCTGAAAGTCAAGGTTTATCTATTCAGGCAGCACTTCTGAAACATCAATGATGGCTGTGCAGAAACTGGGTAGCATTCCATAGAGGAAAAAAAACTCCTTTCATGCAAAGCATATAAAGCTGGAGTAAGTCTACGTGCCATTCAAAGTGACCTTTTCTGATGCCGGCTGGCTGCGTTCTAAGCAAGCTGTACCGCTTTGAATGCTCTCAAAGTGATGCACGTAATCTGGATGTGGTCTCCATCCAAACAGCTTGTAGCTCCAGAGGGAGTCGGCTCTATGGGAGGTTGTTGTATAAATGAGTTTGCCAAAGACAAGCTGAACATGGCTGCTGTCATACATTCTAAGCCTGTAAAACAACTAAAACGACATCAAGATACTAGTGGCCTTGAAAAATGTGTTGTCACCAAATCTGCACTGTAATGACCCACACAGTCTAGTGGACTTCCCAGACATGCAGTAATGCACTAAAAGTCCATAACACCCCAATCACATATCCTGTGCGCTATTTGGGACAGGGCCTTAGCCGGAGAAAACAAGCTGTGCTAAATGTGGTGTGGGTTTCTAAGTATACACTGCAATAAAATGACAATAATAAAACTGCACGATAGCATTAATTCTAAAGGTAGGAAAAAAAAAATAAGCACAGCTGAAATGACTTTCACCAGCTGCATAAGGTGGTAATTCAGACAGCCGTGCAACATTTAGCAAGCACTAATTACTCTGGAGGGAGATGGAAGGCCTTCTGTTTGGCGGCCAGCAGCTGCAATCACAGAGCAAGGACAGATAACACGACCTTGTTTGTTTTTCACAGACTTTAACAACTCATTACCACTCCTGAACACAGAGAAATTACACCCTACTGCTGCTAATGTTTCTCCTCACACTAACATATGTTTTATAACGCACTCTGGCACGTGTGGCATCAGGAACACAACATTTACTTTTTAACAGACATGGATACTCTTGGCAAAAGGAATCATTCCTAAATCCAGCACGTCTGGAAGCTTAGGGACTCAGGTTTTTTTTAAGCTACATTTGTAACCCTTTCCCCATTCTTTTCTTCCACAGCTTTTTTCATAATTGTCAATAAATAAAATAAATTCATGAATACATGTTTATATTGTTTAATATAAAAAAACAAAAATATGTTGCCTTGAAATTAATAAAGTCAAAAGAACACAGAAAAGTCCTTCAAAACATTAAAGCCAGCATGATACAGAAAAGAAAAGAAAAAACAACAACTGAGAATTGAAATGACTTCTCAACCCAGTGTTATTACTGCTATAGTATGAGTTTGTTTTTTTTAAAGGGACCATATAATTCCAGATGAAAATTCCAGATGTTTAAAAGTAAGTGTGTTGGCAGTTTGTGTACACAACCACACTATAATGATAAAAATCCATCCTGTGTTTTTTGGTAATCTGCTTAAACGTTTTCCCCTCTCTCAAATCGAACCGTCTGACCGTGTGACATCACACATTTGGTTCTGTAGGGAATGCGTCCTTGATCTACCTAAATGTGTTTATGTTCGCGCGAATCATTCATGATCCAGCCTCACCTACAGAAGCAAAAGCGGAAAAGAGGGGCGGGGTCAGCAGAGCTTGTGAAGATTTAAAGGGGAAGTACACAGTGTTTTTGACAGGGTAAAATGGGTGGTTTTTTTACACTATCATTGAGAAATTTTAAACCAACTATAGACCTTTCATCAAGACCCTAAAGAATCATATCAGCTTGTGGAAAGTTGATGTAATATGACCCCTTTAATAATTTTAATTAGATTTTGTCTTTTCATTTTCTTTTGATTTTTAATTTGAAAGTCGGTTACGTCACTTTAAATATTTAAGATTTTAAGTTTATTTAGTTGCAAATAATTAATAGGCAAGAATTATAATGTATTATACATGTTGCTCAAATTATTCATGAGATCAAAAAATGCATTACAAGACAATGGAAATTCATTGGATGGCAGAACGGGTGTCGTTTCCTAACTGCTGTGATCTTTTCATGTGACTGACAGGTTGCTGGAAGGAACAGATTGAAATTCATCTTTTTTGGACCTATTTCCCCACCCCTTTACACCATATATGCCATCAGTCAAGAGGAGCCGCTGCAAATAATACCCATGGCAACATTACATAAACAACAGGAATTGCCCATTTTGACTTCATGGTGACTTTGAAGTCTGTTGAAGCACAAGGTGATCCTCAGTCATACATCTGATACATCGGCAGACATAAACAGCTGCCTTGTTACCTAACCTCATTCTGTTTCTTCAATGAGTTCAGCATTGCAGCACCCATCTCTCTCAATCACGTCTGGAGCCAGTGCTGTCTTCTTGATCATTAGAGCCTTGTTAGATGAAAGCAGAGAAGAAGAGAGCTGCTCCACCCTCAGCTCTTGAGTCTGAGGGGGAGTCAGTAGTGCGGTCAGGGGAAGGACGAGCCGTCCGTGGCAGGCTGGACCTGTCAACAAATGAAGCTGCAACTGTCCTGGCCCTTCAAAAAAAAAAAAAAAACACTTGTTCCACCGTTTCCTGAGTGTCAGCATGAAGCACCATCTCGAATCTGCCATCAAAGCTGTCATTACACAAGGACTTTCTCAGAAATCGATGGGACGTCATGTATTTCACAGGTGGATTAAAGAAAAATCACTGCCTCACCCTATTAGAGAAAAAAAAATTCTTTGTATCTCAAGCTGTATTCACTTCGGACTTGATGCAACAGCAGAGTTGACTTGCCACACTGATTGAGTGATTTCAAGCTTGAATAAGAGGCCAATTACCCAAACACACACATCTTTAACCACTAGGCTACACCGCCCATGGTACTGAAGCCCATAAAATGTCAAAGCTCCATAGAGATATGCCTATATTTGCTGAAACAAAGAAACTCCAGGGTATTACATCACATTTTTATCAGTGGGAATCAGCCTGAATTGCCACAAACTAGTTTCAGGCATCTGGAAAGATGCAGAAATACGTGATTAAGACGAGAAGAGCTGAGGGAGTTGGGTGAGAATCACGAGGTAACTTGAGATGAGCGCCAAGAGATATCAGACATCAAAAACCTCACATCATCAAAAAAAGAACAGATACTAGCTTTAGTGAAAAGAAAATGTGTTTTTCCTTTCGAAATTGTTTAGAGGTTATCTTAAACCCCTAAACTATTAACATAAAATATGAAATCTGCAGTCGTTTGTGCCTCGATTCAGGAAAGGATACAACGGCATGATTAACTGAACAAACAGTGACTCAACCACTCAACAGATAACACAGACATCCACAAATCCTTATTAGAGTGTTTACAACCACCGTTCCACTTGATACTTGATACCACATCGAGTATGAATGTCATTTACTTGATTTCACACAAGCAGCAGCTGCACTACTGGCAGAAAACAGACTGGGAAATGTAATGCCTTTTTTACTTCTTCCATAATGGGTATTTCTCTCAGAAGGGCATTGAATTCATTCATTGCCAAACTGCCAAAGGAAGAAGTGAAATCCAGCAGTCAGCACTTTCATACAGAAGGCTTAAACTTTTTAAGCCTGCCTGACCTTTAAGACACAGCTGTGTAAATGAAATTCTGAATTATTACTAATTATTTTAATTAAATTATGTTTTTGTTTGAATATGGTAGTGTTGATGATTAGAAATTATACATAGTACAGTGACCCTTGGAGCTTTTCTGCTTAAAATTCCTGCAACACCTGACCTTGTGTGAAGATGGATTTATGCAGGGTAGCGCAGATTCACAGAAGCTGATTAAAACCAGTTTAAGATTTAGAGAGAGAGAAAAAAAACACTTTTTATTTAACACTTAATTAAAGCTAAATAGAAATATTTATAAACAAAAACGTATAAAAATGATGAAAGCACATGACAAAAATTAAATGAACACAAAATAGAAAAAAATGAATTAAAAATACATCATATATGGAGTATATTAATAGATCTATAAATATAATACTAAAATACACTGCAATTAAAAAGTTTAATGAAAAAGAATAAATATTGTAAAAAATTATGGTATTAAAAGTATTTGCAAAAATTTGCATTTAAATGCATCAAAAACTATAATAATGCAACAGCAATATTTAACTTTTTTTATTTATTCTGTTTAATAAAAAAAAATCTGTTTAATTTAAACTGACAGATCTAGTCTTTGATATTTAAATAAGTAATACTTGATACCATTTAAAAGCACTCACACTCTTAAGGTATTTAGGAAGCTGAGTGGCCAGATAAAAAGTGTATTAAAAGCAGCCTAATAATTAAGATGATGTCTTCTCCAAATCATTACAAATATATCAAGAAAAATTCAATATTTCACTGAGTGCTACTGCCCAAAAGACAGAAACGGCCAGAGCTACATAAGGAGCATTAACTTGTTAACAAACCTTGCTGTTTTGCATAACTAGATCAAGATGGATGATAGCTATTACACACATAGCATTAGTCTCATGGAGTGGTCGCCTTAAGCGGGAAGAAAGAAAGAAAACGACAATTTTTGCACAACCCATTTAGGAGAAAACACTTTCAGCAAGAGTGAAGGTTTAAAAAACACTATTTACATTCAACCAGATTAGTGCCATAAGCTAACATACTGCTCTGTGATTCCATCACATATGTGAAGTGTCAAAAACATATTTAGACACAGAGGCAGCTAAAAATGAAAAACATTTGGTGTGGCGGAGAAGCTTCAATACAGCAGAGCAGAAAAAAGGGACGCTGCTCCTCCTCAGAATAGAAATTGATTCACAAACCAGGCTGCTATGACACTGATTTATAAGATCATGACAGAAATGATCCAAATTTAAGTTCAGTGCAATAGATCCATTCACTTTCAGCACGTTCCATGCAGTAGTAGGCCAGTTGGGCTGGGAATTTAAGGACTGTTAAGCACCCCACAGGAGCCACAACCATACGCTCCTCACTCATTAATTACTTTAGCTAATTAGCTAACTAGGCATTCTGGGAAATGTTGGGTGCCTTCAGCTTCAACTTCTAGAACTAATTTGTGTCAAGACACTACTCAGTTACAGAAAAGCTTTAAATTACTCAAGACATTACACCATCTTTGTCTCAGCCAGCAGGTCTATGATGGGTGGGAATGTGTTGGAGGCTGATAGCTGGTGGTACGAGACGGGTGTCATGGTGGGCGTCTACATACTATTATACTATTGTCTGAGGTGATATTACAAAACGTTTGGTAATAGAGTTGCTCTCCCATTGGTCCTCAATACCCATTCAGGCATTGAAATGCAGCTTCATTCTGAGCCAAGATGGCTGCCCCTTTCACCTCAGCAGTGGGACCGTTCCAAGCGGACAGTGAAGTGCTGAGTGAAGTGGACTCGCTGGATGTTTGGCCATCTTAAGAGAGATTCCAAAATCACAGGAAGCATACAGTTCAGTCCGTAAGACACTACAAACAGCATAGGGAACATCAAAACATCCCTCCAAAGGAAGTAGACAGGGACATTTACCCCTTATTCAGTTTAATGAAGCTATTGAAGGTTATGCATTAGATGCACTTGGTTTATATGCAGTAAAAACAGACACCAGATGTATATTATGGCTGTCAAATGATTGCATTTCTGTGGATGTGGATCAGTGGATTAATCACTATTTGCAACTACACCTGGATTTAGATCAAGAACAACGCACTGTCACTTTAATCCAGCATAGGGGCACAGTAAAAAAAGACTTGAAACGATCGCGTCCGCACACTGACACTTCTGCTCTACTCCTGCTACACGCTGCCACGCCACCTTGACCAAAGCATTCACAAAGCCGCTGTCAGCAAGGCTCACTGTGACACTTCTCTGCTGCATGTGAGCGACACAGTTCATGTGTTCATACGAATTGCGGCAAGCATGTTGTGTGCACTGTCAGTTCCAATGGTTGTCGTTTTGCCCCCACTTACATGTAACAGACAAGAACTGTTCTGTTGGAGACAAGAGCCTCCGCAAAATGACGCTCCTCAGTTTTAATACAGTCAGCGTAAAAGACTTCAGTTCCCATGTGTCACTGATGCAATGTGCAGTTACTTGTGTGTAGGTAATTGTTGCCCCACTTTTCTGACAAATAATTTGTTGCACTGCACACACGTAAAATGCATTAAAAACATTGACGTAATTAACAACAAAAAATAATTAATGCTGTTAACGCGTTATTTTTGACAGCCCTAATATATATATTATATATATACACATATATACATATATACATATATATATATACATATACACATATACACATATACATACATATACATATA
>JAUMHP010000080.1:10327603-10338098 GCA_032361065.1 Enteromius trimaculatus
AGCAAGTCCCAGTCCTTCTTGTCTTCAGCCGCCACCCTCCGGAGCATCTGCTTGAGCGTCTGATTGAACCGCTCGACGAGGCCATCAGTCTGTGGGTGGTAGACGGAGGTTCTTAGTTGTTGTACTTGCAGCAGCCGGCAGAGGTCAGCCATTAGCCGGGACATAAAGGGGGTTCCCTGGTCGGTCAGTATCTCCCGAGGGATTCCCATGTGGCTGGCGAGCAGGAAGAGTTCCTTAGCGATGGCCTTGGCTGTTGCTTTGAGAAGGGGAATCGCCTCGGGGTACCTGGTGGCGTAGTCAACGATGACCAGGATGTGCTCGTGCCACCGGCTAGACTTCGGCCGTGGTCCCACTAAATCCATCCCGATTCGCTCGAAGGGCACCTCAATGATGGGTAGCGGAATGAGCGGACTGGGGGGAGGTTTCTGCGGAGATGTAAGTTGACAGGTTGGGCATGACAAACAGAATCTTCTTACCTCTGCCTCCATGCCGGGCCAGTGGAATCGGTCTCGGATCCGGCTGAGGGTATTTTGAATCCCCAGGTGCCCGGCCATGGGGTGAGAGTGTGCGAGCTCTAGAACAGTGTTCACCTGGGTCTTTGGAACCACCAGCAGTTGTTTTACCTCCCCCCGTCGCTGAGCCACACAGTACAAGGGAGAGGGTGAGGTGGTGGATGGACTTCCTGGTCCTCTAGCATCCTAACTTGACTCCAGCAATGTTTCAAGCGATTGTCCTCTCGTTGGGCTCGGCCAAACGCTCCCCCTCCCGTAATCTGGTGGAAAACATCCATAAAAATATTAGCATTTTGGGAGGGGGACTCACCTTCTCTCCTGCTGTCCGTGGTGGTGAATGCTGTCCTGGTCTCCAGCCCCCGTGACGGTGTAGTCCTCTTTCGACCATGCCGGGTCGGTCTGCGGGGCTGTGCGGCATGGTCTAGAGCCTCCTCGAACCCCAGCCAGTCTCTGCCTAACAAAACAGGAACAGGGAGTTCATTCACAATTCCCACTTGGATCTCTCTTTCCTGCGATCCTTCTTTGATCCGCAGCGTTTCAACCGGAAACTGTCGGGTGTCTCCGTGCACACATGTAACTCGGACATGAGTTTTGGCACTGGCCGGGGTCCCAATACCTCGGGACGGACGAGGGTGATTCCGCTGCCCGAGTCTAGAACAGCTCGATACCGCTTCCCATAGACTTCGACGTGCAGATATGGTGCCTTCCGGGGCGTCACATGATGTACCGCACAGCCCACCATCCACGGCTTTGTAGCAGGTAAGTTGGGGTCCGTGGGCATCGGTTCGTCACGGGGGCTGGGCGGCCTGCGTACCGGGCGAGAGGTACCCTCCAGCGACCCCAGAGGGTGGATTTATTTACAAAGTGATAATGTAGGCGATCCTTGAAGTGGTGCTTTTCTGTGCTTGATCCCTTGTGCTCTCCTATTAGCATGCTCACAGATGTTTTGTTGTTTGTTTTTTAGTGATCAGACACCTGTACCACAGAATCCTGTCTCCTCTCTTCGAGCTGTTTTCCCAGGAGTGCTGTTACCAACATCAGATGTTTGTCTACACTGAGATTCTATGGTAAAACAAGCTTTTATTTTTGTTGAAAAGAAGCAGCAAACACTTAAATATCAGGTATTATGTAGAGGTTTGACTTGTTGAACAGAATCTGTTTTCAGGATTGACTCAAAGTCTGTTCACATCTCTGTAGTTAGATCAATAATGTGTCTTTGACCTTTATTATGTATATTTTAATTATACTGTGTTATGAATAAAAAAACAAATCATTTTTAAAAAACAGTTTTTTTTTCTCACATCTCCAGCCACTAATGGGCCATTATGGGAGGGGTCTTTGTCTCTTCAGGTGATAATCACTGAATCTTAATGACCATTCACACCCCCTCGCATACTGGCTTTCAGCCTCAAAACTTGACTTTTAAAATTTAAAACACTATATTGTTTTCTCTGAAAAATTAAGCGGAATGATTTTCACATCATTCTGAAGTAAATATTCTAGCCTAATACACTGTTTACTCAAAAGTACTGTGCATTACTGTTAAGTGTGTGTTTCATGGCCTTATTTCAGCTACTTTTTTTGTTCACAAAACTTACTAACCACGCATAATATTTATTTTCTAAAAAATGCAAACATGTAAATTCATCTTTGTCACGTATTGTTGTAGAACAATTTGTGCTGATTACAAGAAAAATACAGGTTGGTCAATAATATGTTATAAGAAGCTGATAAAAGCACAAATATCAGAGCATGTCCAAACATCTCAAGTGCCCCAAAATCACCTCAGACCTCAGACGGTTAATGGCCGGGAACGCCTCCTCCGTTTCACTGGTCCAAATCACCTTCTCCGGATGCCCCTTCCTTGTTAAGTCTGTCAGAGGGGCAGCTAAGGAGGAGAAGCTGGGGATAAAACAGAACTGCCTTGACCTTCTGTTTCTGGGGCTTGATCACGCCGCATCCAACTGTGAAACCCAAGTACTGGGCCTCAGACATGGCGAGCCTGGCCCCCGACAGCACCCGCCGGAGCCGATCCAGGTGGTCCTCCCATGCCTCCAAGTGGATCACGATGTCGTCAATATTATTTACACTTCATTTAACCTGCGGTAGTCATTGCAGAACCGGAGGGTGCCGTCGGGCTTTGGGACCAGGACGATAGGGCTACACCAGGGGCTCCGGGAGGGCTCAATTATCCCCAGCTGGAGCATCTTCTGGACTTCCTCCTCTATAGCTTGCCGTCGGGCCTCGGGGACTTGATAGGGCCGCTGCCTGACGATGGTGCCTGGAGGGGTGATGATGTCATGTTGGATCACGGTGGTGTGGCCGGGGGACTCTGAAAACACATCCTGGAACTGACTGACCAGGTGCTGCAGCTCCGTCTTCTGGGCGGCCAACAGATGGGGGTTGGTGTCTACAACCACGGGCTCGTGGAGGGTTAGTGCGGCCAGCTGGACCAGGTCACCCACCCATCTTTTAAGGAGGTTTACGTGGTACACTTGTGTCTCCTGTCTTCGGACCGGTTGTCATACCCGATAGTTTACTTCTCACAACTTTTCTATGACAGTGTAGGGCCCCTGCCACTGGCCATAAATTTACATGCTGAGGTTAGGACCAGGACCATCACCTTGTCTCCCGGCTGGAACGCCCGGTTGTATCGTCGCTGCTGAGCTTGGGCCAGGTGCTCCCGGACTAATGGCATGACACGGTCGATCCTTTCCCTCATCTCCATCACGTGTTCTATCACGATGGGCTGCCGGCTGCTGCTCCCAGGCTTCTCAGGCAACGTCGAGGAGGCCCCTGGGTTGGTGTCCGAAGAGAAGCTCGAAGGGGGTAAAGCCGGTGGAGGCCTGGGGAACCTCACGTATGCCGAACAGCACATAGGGGAGAAGACGGTCTCAGTCCTTTCGATCTTCTGACGCCACCCGCCGCAGCATTTGTTTGAGGGTCTGGGTAAACCTCTCGAGGCCGTCGCTCTGGGGATGGTACACGGAGGTCCTTAGCTGTTTCACTTTCAGCAGCCGGCAGAGGTCTGCCACTAGCCGGGACATAAACAGGGTCCCCTGGTCGGTTAGTATCTTGGATGGGAAGCCGACCCGGCTGGCCAGCAGAAACAGTTCCTGGGCGATTGCCTTGGAGGTGGCTTTTCTCAGGAGAACGGCCTCCGGGTACCGGGTGGCATAATCAACAATGACGAGGATGTGCTCATACCCCCGGCCGGACTTTGGCAGCGGCCCCACGAGGTCCATCCGGATCCGTTCGAAGGGCGGAATGAGCGGGCTGGGGGGAGGCTTCCGGGGCAACGTCCACTGGCAGGTCGAGCAGGCCACTTACCATCTCTCCCGCTATCTGTCGTGGCAAGGGCTGTCCGTTGGCGAGCACCCCGCGACGGCTGGTTGCGTCGACGGCATTGGGGCAGGGCTGGCTGTGTGGTGAGGGCCAGAGCTTCTTCGAACCCCGGCTAGTCTCTAAGAGCATTCAAAGAACCAACCTCCAGCTTGCAGGCCTTTCCTCCCTTCCGAAGCGTCACCAGGAAGGTGGAGACTTGCTTCGTGTCTCCATGGACGCAGAAAAGGGGTAGCTCTCCTTTTCTGACTGTCCAGGGACCCAACACCTCAGGTTGAAGCAGGGTGATGGCGTTGCCCGAGTCCAGCAGGGCAGTATAGTTTCGGCCTTGGACCTCGATTCGGGTGCGGGCCCAGCTCTGGGTGCCTCCTGATGGACCACACAGCCAACCATCCAGGCTTTTGACGGTGACGACGGTGGCTCTGTGGGCATTGGCTCGTCGCAGGGGCTGCCCGGTCGCTGTACTGGTCGCTGGCTGCCTCCGGCGGACGTCGCCCCTGGGCCACCCTTCGAGGAAAAGACGGCGCTCTCTCCCCTGCCTCCCGGTGGTAGGTTAGGTCCGCCAGCTCGATGACTTCAACGAGGTCCTGCATTATTTGGGGTTTTCTCATTCCCACCGCTTGCTTCACTGTCCGGGGGAGCGAACGTGCCGGCGGATCATCTTCTAACAGCCAGTGCTCCGTCAGCCTCAGTAGTTCAGCGGCTTGGGCACGGGCTGGCGGGGCTTGAACTCCCATTCATGGAACTGTTGAGCGGCGGCAATCGGCGACAGCCCCAATCGGCCCAGCACTTCTGCTTTCAGTGCATTATAATCATTTAAATCTTCGGGGCGTAAAGAGAAATAGGCTCTCTGAGCTTCCCTGGTAAGCAAGGGAGCCAGCATTACTGGCCAAGTGTCTCATGGCCAGTTTTCTGTATAAGCCACGGACTAAGGCGGGTGGCGGCAGCTCAGGGATCCGGCAGCGGGATGGCCTCATTTCTTTAAACTACTCCTCGAATCTCTCCTGCCTCTCCGCGAGGCACTCTACACAGGCTTGCTGGCGGACACTAACCTTGGTGAGGCGCCGTAGTAATTCCTCCATTTCTCTAGGGGGAGGAGCGCTCATCTGTGAGAAAGAGAGAGAACGGGTGAGTCACGAAGTAAAAGTGGGGTGCACAATAACAATGTGAGTGACAGTGCTTGGTGGCTGGCGTTCGGTGCAGCGGTGCTCTTCTTCTTCTTCCCAGTGGTTAGGTGATCCGTGAAGCCAAGGTGATCCAGGTGAGTGGTGCAGCGAGGCCAAGCGGTCACGGCCTGATTTCTGGGAGAACAAAGAGAATAGCATAAGCGTCAACGTGTGGTTGGCGTGGAGTCAGTACTCAGTTTACCAGTCATCCAGTGGCTGTATTTAAGCCTTTCGTTTATGACGAAAATTGCTTTCATCAAGCACAACAAATTCTTGTTTACCCTTCCATCCGCTGCAAATTTCTTTGTGTGTACTCTTTCAAAGCCTCTTTCACAGATCTTCCTCAGTACCTTAGCCATTCTTGAGAGAGTTTTAGAACTTTTTGCAATCTCGTACTGCATGTCAATCTGTCTCAGGTGCAATCCTTGAGAGAACCTGTGCAATGCAGTGTGGTTAAAAACAACTATAATGAAACATCAATAATTTACAATAAGAAATCAAACCAATATAGCACAAAACAGCCCATATGTTCTGAAGTAAGTTATAAAATGAGACCAAATGGACATCAAAATCAGATTTAATTTCTGCAGTTTTCATGACCACTTGGTTATATACAGTGATGATCCATTATTAAATTGGTACAGTGCAATGGTTATGTACTGTAGCAAAAAACATCAAGTTAGTCAAACTTTTTTCCTTGCAGGCATAGTACTACTACAGTAAAACTTGTTTGACAGAAAATGAGCTCTGGCATGATGCACATGTCCTGCATTTTGAGTAAATGCCTTGATTGTTATACATTGCCCTGATAGGTGTTTTTTATGTCTATAAACTTCTCACCTCATATATACTGTATACATTATATATAAAGTCTATATACTGTACATTCTACACTTTCATGCTAAAATTTAGAGATATATAAGGTAAAGATAGACAAGGGAATGGCTTACTTTTAAAAAATGTTAACCATGATGACAAGCTTATTTTTGATTTTTCAAATAAAGAGCCAGTTCTTACAGTTTAGGTGCTTTTAACACCACAAAGATGTTTAGATTTGCACACCCTGTGATCCAAAAGCAAGTACAATTAAATGTTTTTTTGGAGACTTATATGCTCTGCAAAAGCACTCAAACTGTAAGAACTGGCTCTTTATTTGAAAAATAAAAAATAAGCTTGCCATCATGGTTAACATTTATTTACAAGTAAGCCATTCCCTTGTCTGTGTTTACCTTATATGTCTCTAAATTTTAGCATGAAAGTGTAGAATGTACAGTATATACAGTAGACTGTATATAGAACGTATACAGTATAAATGAGGTGAGAGGTTTATAGACATAAAAAACACGTATCAGGGCAATGTATAACAATCAAGGCATTTACTCAAAATGCAGGATAAGATCTCAAAACGTCCTACATCCTACATGTGCATCATGCCAGAGCTCATTTTCTGTCAAACGAGTTTTACTGTAGTAGTACTGTGCCTGCAAGGAAAAAAGTTTGACTAACTTGACTAACTACTGTTTTTTGCTACAGTACATAACCATTGCACTGTGCCAATTTAATAAAGTATCATCACTCTATATAACCAAGTGGTCATGAAAACTGCAGAAATTAAACCTGCTTTTGATGTCCATTTGGTCTTATTTTATAACTTACTTCAGAACATATGGGCTGTTTTGTGCATTTACATTTATTCATTTAGCAGACACTTTTATCCAAAGCGACTTACAGGTGGGGAAAAACAACAAGCAATTTGTCATATAGAGGCAAAAACAACTTAGGAAGTGCTCATAATACCGTACAACAGGCAATCTTCAAATAAGTGCAGGCTAGAAAGGGAAAGAAAGAGTAGGGATAATTTTTTTTTTTTTTTTTTGCTGTATTGGTTTGATTCCTTACTGCAAATTATTGATGTTTCATTTTAGTTGTTTTTAACCACACTGCATTGCACAGGTTCTCTCAAGGATTGCACCTGAGACAGATTGACATGATGCAGTACGGGATTGCAAAAGGTTCTAAAACTCTCTCAAGAGTGGCTAAGGTACTGAGGAAGATCTGTATCAAGGCTATGAAAGAGTACACACAAAGAAATCTGCAGCGGATGGGAGGTCAACAAGAATTTGTTGTGCCTGATAAAAGCAATTTTCATCATAAATGAAAGGTACGTTTATAGAGTTTGTGCTGTGGTTTGCAGCAGAGATGCAGCTGTAACACACTCAAGTTAAAGTCAAGTCACCTTTATATGGTACAGATTTATATAGTACAGCTTTACAATGATAACAGGTCAATAATGCATTTTGGCTGTTTTTCAGCTGAATGTATGCATGCATGTGACTTTGTGGCACAAGATCACATCACACCCCTAGTGATTTTTAACAAAAAATATTTTGTAATTATAAACTGTTTGGATACAAAACTTTTATAAAAATTTGTAATTATGCCTGACATTATCACTCATTTTTCTTCCAAGTACAGTACTGTGCAAATGTTTTAGGCCACTCGAATTTTCACCAGCTAAAAATGATTTTAAGTCAGTAATTTCTATCTTTTGCTGTAGTGTGTCAGTAGGAAATATCAGTTTACATTTCCAAGCATTCATTTTGCCATTCATTGTAATAATCCAGTGAGATTATTGTCTGCACAAGGAATCTGACAACAGCCAGTGCTCCACACAGATATCTGATCTCATTATCATCCAGTCCGTCTGGAATGGCATGAAGAAACAGAACAAACTGAGATACTGTAGACTAAATCTGGAAGAACTGTGATGCTTCAAGAAACCTATCTGCAAATCTACCTGAAAAAACTATAAGCAAATGTACCTAGAGCAAAAGCTTCCTTTACACACAAAAGTCATACCAAATGTTGATTTAATTTAGATAATTGAAGTTAATTGATTAATTAAATCTATTTATGACATTATTTTTTGACAGCACCCTTATTATTCAAAGAAATTTTGTAATTACAGCGGGGTGACGTCCGCAGAGATGATTGCAGCTTGCTTCAGAAGAAGCATGAGAAGATGGTGAGGAAACCGGGAATGCACTCGTGGGAGCTCCACGGAGTGTAATCCTCTCGTTTGTGCACTAACCGTCATTAAGGGACAGGAAAACAGCTGATTTCCAGCTCAGCTCTGTAGTCTCCAGGAGCTTGACAGACAACGTCACACAACAAGCCATGCTTAAAAACAGTCCGATGATAGCCGCGTCGCCGAGCTCTGATTCCCCGGTGAGATGATAAAACTCGAAGACGAAGTCTTCAAATGACGGAGCACGACAGATCAAAGCGGTGAGTCCCGCAGCAAACGCCATTTCTAGTTTTTGTCAGATGTTCTGTAACAAACGAGCTGTGGTGAAGCGAGTCATAAGTTTCTCCAGCGAGTACGGGGGACACGGAGGCAGAAGTTTTCTTCAAAATTACATTTAATTAACAACAAGGAAATGCTGAAGAAAGCCAACAAGGACAAACCACATACACGCATGAAACGTTATCATCTGACATTGAACTTGAGACGGGGACACAGACTAATCAATGACAGAATTTGGGACACCTGGGACACACAGCTGGCTGAGGATCAAACACTAAGGGCAAGATTGGGGTTACAAATGATGAGAACACATGAGGGAAACGGCATGAAAACAAACACAAGAGCACATGGACAAGGAAACATAAATGAAAATGCCTACGGCATGACAAAAACAGTGTTCTGCATTTAAATTTTTATTTTTTACAAAATTAGATAACTTGAAACTTGTAAAGCATTAATTTGAACTTAGTCTAAATGCTAAAAGAAAGCTAAAAGAGTTATAGGGCCGGCCCTGGGTATAGGCAGTATAGGCAAATGCTAAGGGAGCGCCGATCCTTGTTGAAGGACTTGGTGCAGAAGGACTTGATGTAGTTAACATGGATACAAACTGAGAATGACCCCCGAAACTGAGCAGATTTTCCATTCTCAACTACATGGAGAATCATACTGCCGTAAACTACAGCGTTGTGTATTAACTGCCACTCTATTTGAAAACAGGTCATTTACCGCTAATCCAACAACTGGCTTTACCGATGAGATGCCCATGAACATATAGTGCGACATATTGCCCAGCCCTATATTGTATAAAAAGAATTCAAATTCAGTCAAACCAAAGTCATTAATTAAAAAGAGAGAGCTAAAAAGAGCTCAAAAGAGAGTGAGAGTTGGCAGGTCAGAAAAGATAAGTGAGAAAAGAGTAGGAAGGACAGACGAGAAAAGACAAAAAAGAAAGGACAGAGGAGAGAAGTGAAACCGGCGAGCCAGAGCCATTTATGCGCCCTGCCACCTCACATCACAGGTCAGAGGTTGATGAATGAATAGAAAAGCATCTTGATAATAGAACTGACCGGTGAGCTTAGGAAGATCACCGTAAAGTGAAGAGGTGGTGTGGGGCAGTTGAAGAAGAAAGGTCAGGGCTTTGACCCGTCACTGTACTCATTTGCTTCAAGTGCCAAAACATTCAGGTGAAAAGGATAAACCGCAAATTAATTACGCAATTCTGAATGGTGTGTGCATTCACTTCCGAGAGCCATACATGTAGTAACTCAAACCTTAAATCAATTTTATTCCAGATGACTGCCGGGGGAAATTTTTGCGACTAAATTAATTGAAGCCTCTGAGAAAAGAGTGTTCCCCGCTCGCTGTGTTTACAACCCTCAATCACCAATTTTGAATACAAACCTCTGCTAACAGCACTGAGTTAAAGCTGAGCAAGGGCTGGAGCAAGGGGATAAAACACATCCATAAATCTGGATAAAAAAACCGAGGGCCTGGCACACACTGATACAGAGAGGGAGAGCTGCAGGTAATGATTTTGAAAGGACCTGCATATCTGGGACTGAGCTTGCAACAGGAATGTCAAGCCCGGATATCCCTGGTGGAGAGCCATACCCATTGACCCAGGGCATATTGATGATGTGGTCGTTGGTGACGGTTGACCTGATGCTGTTGGCAACGAATGGCTTGTTGAAGATGTACATGTGCCTGATCCCAGACCTGTTCGCTGCATTGTATCCAGTCGTTGACGGAGGGAAGATCAGTGGGTGTTCCGGACCAGGGAAAGAGTGGAGGTTGACATCCCGAGATGCACTTGAAAGGAGTCAGTCCTGTAGCAGGTTTCACAAGGGAGATTTGAGCGTACTCTGCACAGAAGAGGTAGCTGCAGTCAGTAGTTTGGCTGTGGCAATAAGTTCGTAGTAAGCGGATGACTTCCTGTTTGAGGCGTCCAGATGTTAGGCTGATGTTGACATTTAGTTGCTCAAAGAAAGCTTTCCAGAGACAGTAGGTGAATTGAGGCCCACGGTCAGAAACCCAGATATCCTCAGGTAAACCAAAAAAACAGAAAACCTGGTTGCATAGTCAAGTCAAGTAACTTTATTTATATAGCGCTTTTAACAATACAGATTGTAGCAAAGCACTGAACATTATCAAATAGAGGAACAGAGTAA
>JAUMHP010000080.1:10351820-10373130 GCA_032361065.1 Enteromius trimaculatus
CCGAGTGATTGGATACTGCTTTTAGTGTGCAAAGGTCAGGGATTTTCAACCTTGCAGCGACACAATCAAACAGTCTGCGTTCATTTGTCACTTAATTATTCATGTCCATTCCCCTCACAGCATAAGCATCCTTTCATTTCCTGCTGCTGCATAAACCGTCAAACTGCAGACGATTGCTTCGAATCAGACCGAAAATATCAAAGCCCACTCTCAGTTTCACAATAACAGTACTTTGGGGATGAGATATCAGATCATCGTATAGAAAAACACCTCCCAGGCTGCTCCAATGAACCTCATCTGCCAAGTGGATTTCAGCTGGAGGGGATGAATGCAAGCACTGGCATGGGTCACAGTGACCACGTGTCTCTAAATATCTCATACAAGCCAAATAGGTTGCATACAACACATCAGTGGATATAAACACTAAAAGCCACTTTGGACGATCTCAGCCATGAAACAAGCAGCAAAGACAGGTCCACATTTTAGGAGGTTTTCTACAGGCACATTCTCATTTCCATGGCATCCCTTGCCATTACGACTCCACAGAGAGATAAACAGTGCTGGAATGGTGGAATGTTCCAGTGACAAGTGACAACAGAAGCCCTCTGCATACTCCCGCTGACAGCAAGGCTGATAAAGGGGTTGAGCGCGTGAGACGGTTTCTGAGGGGAGAGGTTTGAGATATGCTTTAATATTCCAAGCAGATGCTCCTATCTTGGATTCCGCCGCCCGAACTCATCCCCAACCCCCCGTGCATGGGCGACTGGGGGTGTGCGAGCAGATTTGGGACTGATTCCAGCAGGGCAGCGTATGTTAAAATACTTCAGTTGTACTTCTCGTTCAATGGAATGATGTGGGGAACAAGGAAAACTGTAAGACATTACTTAAAATGAAACCACAGACGCAGATGTATGAAAATGTGCCTGGCGGAGTGGTAATTTAACAAATTATGTTTTACCTCATAAATGTTGCAATCAGTTTCTTGCCAGTCTACAGGTTAACTGAAGTGCATGTCACTATTTCTGCTGGATTTCTCTCAGTGGGGTGGTGACGTCTTACATTCAGCAAGAATTTTCTCCTAAATTAGGTTTAAATTAGGCTTTTTGACTAGAAAACTTTAAAACAAGTTAAATATATATTGTAGCTGCACTGCATGAGACATTTAAAGGATGGTTCACTTAAAAATGAATCCAAGTGACCATCAAGTTGATCCAAACCTGCAGAAGTTTTTTCTTCTGCTGAACACAAAAGAATGCTGGTAACCAAACAGATGTGCATAGTCATTTTTTTTCAAGTGTTTGGCCACCAATTATTTTCTAACTATTACAGCTT
The DNA here is from genome assembly GCA_032361065.1 of Enteromius trimaculatus. Classification (NCBI taxonomy): domain Eukaryota; kingdom Metazoa; phylum Chordata; class Actinopteri; order Cypriniformes; family Cyprinidae; genus Enteromius; species Enteromius trimaculatus. Next base: position 10,353,153 of record JAUMHP010000080.1, read on the forward strand.
TATCTTATGTCATCATTTACTCAACTTCATCTCATTCCAAGTCTGAATGACTTTCTTTCTACAATTTAGAAGTCATTGGGTGTCTTTTCTGTCCATAAAGTCAAAGACTTTTTTTTTTCTCAAAACTAATCTTTTTTTTGTTCCATTTTGTTCTCATTTATTTTTATACCTGCCAGAACAGTAACATAAAATATACTTATTTCAAACATATATGCAGTGTTCCTTCAGTAGATTTAACATATGAAGAAATTTTTTTTAAATATTTTACCTTAAAAAATAAAAATAAATACACATTAAGAACAATTCCATCCAGTATATGAAAACAATATTACATGCAATTAATAATCTTGCCCTGAAAATGAACAACTTGTAAAGAGCCCCACTAGAAAGTGAGTGTTGCCAACAGAGAAACAGTTTTATTTGCTTCTTTGAGGCAGGTTGAAACATGCAAACAACAGGCTTTCAATTACACAACGACAGCTAATAAAAAAAGCCGGTTTGAAGGGAGGATGAAATGAGGATGGGAGAAAAATGTATTCTGCTCCTGTCAAATCTGTGTAACAGCTGCTGGAGATGATTACCACTGAAAAATGTATTTCTTATTCTGCCATTGTATGAAACTTTGGGAAAGGAACTGAGGGTGTTTACATAAAAAAAAAATTGAATGAATGTTGTTTGGTGACTACGCAATGAGCCCGAGGCCCTCAGAGAGAAGAACAGACTTGAACAGAATGTTAAAGCAGCTGTGGTACGCTTTTATAGGTGTATGTCAGCAGCGAACGTGCAAGTAAAGTTATACGATCAGAGCAGCTGCTTGTGACAGACCGCTCATAAGCTGCGAACATTTTAAAAGAAATCACATTAAAGCTTCCTCCCTGTTCTACAAAGTTGATATAACCTCTGTCTACCCCATAAACTACTGTAATCAACCAGCAGAGAACGAAACTTATTTACCTCACACTGCATAGCTGAAGAAAAAGGGAGATTCTACAGCACATAACCCCCTCCAAAACAGTGCCATAATGCTGAAAGTGAGAACATTTTCAGTTGTGCTCTTATAAAATTATGCATTTGATCCTTTGTCATGATTCAGAAGTGTGTAAGTAAAGACAATAGGATTAACACAAGAAAATGTTGCCAACAACACAGTAAGAGTATCAAAACAATTGCTGCTTCAGAATGCCACATAGCATCATGACAGGAGGACCAATGCAAGTCAGCCTGTGAGTCAGTAATGATGCACTCCCTCACCCTTCCTCCGCTTGCACATTAACACAATGTGTGGAAACTACACCATTGTGGTCAATCAAGGCTGCACTCAGACAATGGCTTTGAGCGCAATTTCACAGATGTACAAAAAAACAACAACAACACGTCATCTGGTCCGGATGTATGATGGCAGTGCCTTTTTATTCTAAGGCAAAAATCATAGTTATGAAACTCAGAGCAGATCCAATTTCTGCTCAGAGATGAAAGGAATAGTTCACCCAAAGTTTTGTCATCATTTACTCACCCTCCCAAAAGAAGATATGTAAAGAATTTTGAAGTAGCGAACAGCTGGTCCCCACTGACTTCCACAGGGAAAGAAGCACAATGGAAGCCAATGGGGACCATTAACTGATTAGCAGCCTTCTTCAAAATATCTTTGTTTATGTAAAAGACAAGAAAGACACATTTGTAAATTTTCATTTCATTAATATCTGCTTTGCAACTATTAAGGTCAAAAGTCAGAGAACGCTAAACAGAAATTTCTTTGCAAAGTAATAAACTTTTTTCCTACACATTTTTCACATAATATTCAAAACTAAGTAGTGTACACATCATCAACAAAGGTTACCAACCTAGACCCCGGCTTTTCTACAGCATGTCGAAACAACCACACCACCACAAGCATTCAGGTTCATTCATATTCTCATGCTGTTGTACGATATCACCTAATATTCACGAGCAGCTCTAAGTGCACTTTAAAAAAAAATAATAATAAAAATGTTCAGACAGCTCTACTTTAGCTCTAAAATCCTTGTCCTTGAGGATTATTATTTCTGTCCACATCTACACATGTATGTGTAAACGTACTACCATTGTAAAAAGATGTCTCCCAGAACCTCCAGTGGGCAAAAAAAGGCAGACTGCACCTCTTAGAACTGAACTGACCTGTTCTTCACAAATGTATAAAATAGTAAATATTTATTACTCAAACGTGTCATAAAATTTCTTTGTTTCATACATTGATTTTACAAATGTGAAGGAACCATATTTCCAGTGTGGTCTTTTGGACACTACTGCATGCGGAAGGTTTGGCAGAAAAGGTGTGGGGGTGAAGAACAGGAAAAAACTGGAGGAGGACATGACAGGTTCCGGTGAATATGTGGGAGGCCAAGAAGCTTCACGCCATGGAATTGATAAGACTGGAAAAGATGAGAATGAGCCACAAGTCTACTGGGCAGGAAAGGATAGTCGATAAGGAGAAGCTCTGTAAATGTGCACTCATCGGCGCAGAAAACTCACCGACACGTGGCAAACTACAGTATGCTGGCTACCCTTCAAACTTCAACTTTACATTTTACTTCCTTCCACAGTTTCCTTCCATTGTTTTCTAATTGTCTTGAGCACCACCTGACCATGACTTTAACCGTGGTCTGCCATTTTACACCATTTAACACCTTCGCAACCAATTCATTCTGGTAAAGTTGGTATAAATGCCAGCAGCAGCTTTGCTGAGCTCTGCAGACTAGGAGCCTTGAGCCCGGCCACAGGATGAAGGCCCTAGAGCTTCATATCAGCCGTGTAGTAGAGCACTCAGCAAGCGTTACTTGCGGCTCGAATTTAAGGCTAAATGGTCTCCTGGTACCATCTGATCCCTTTGAGCTGGCCTCTTCTATGGACTCATCAATGATTGAGATGGTATGAATTAAACATAAACTAAGGGACAGAGAGAAAACACTCATCCACGCACACATAGTACACAACACGGCCTGAGACAGAGCAGCATTTAAGAAACCCCGTTGATCTTTCTTTAGAAGTAAATGCGCTTTTTTTGTGTGTGCAGGCTTATATCTGTTCCTAGATTCGGAAAGCAGGATGTTTTATAACTGTTTCGACTGACTCCTCTTTTGATTAGACTGCCGTCTATATTACGCACAATATATGTACAATGTTTGTGATGGATTTATGGCACAGTAATCAGCTAAACAAAACTGGATTTTAAACTCTAGCTGATATCAATAATTAGTGTCATGTTCAGTCCAATACAATTTGGATATATTTTATCTAAATAAACAAAAAATGTATATACAAAACTAAAATGATGGCTACAAAGGAATTTAAATCAGTGTTAATTTCATATTTTTCCTTTTAGGTAAAGTTTTAGTAACTTTGCTGTTGTTTTTGTCATTAAAAACACAGGAAATGAGCATGCAAATGTCAAAATCTAATATTCAAATATCAAATACCAATGATGCAAAACATAAAATCAAAGCAGATAATGTCCAATCTTTTTTTAAAAGTAATCTCAACATACTTTAGCAACACGGTCTGTTTTTAAAACAGCATACAAGCTTTCAGGTGTCCAGTCCTCTTGCTGAGTCACGAGCCAGACAGCATAGCACGAACTTAAGAGAGTAATTGAATCAATTAGACTTGGACTCGGTTCAAAGCTGCAGGCTTTGGCAGCTTTAACAAACTCACACTACGTTAAAATAATCAGTAAGAGACATCTGATGCTAACCCATTCACTAATGCCAATTTACACTGATTAGGAAGCGAGAGGAGAACTACATTTTCATATTAGGTAATCCACTCTACTTCATTTGCAAGCCCAAAATAAACATATGTAGAGTGTGCCCATAGCAACATAAAGCTCTCCGATTAAAATCATCTCCAAAAGAGCATTAAAAAGTCGTTGAATGGTGATCCTTCAGGCAGGGTAGCATTCTAAATGAGGTGGACGGTGGGCGAAGGGGGGAAGCTGGGAAGTCAGACGACATCTGTGCTGCAGGCAAAGAGGATTACATACACAAAGTTCAAAGCTCTAAATGTTTAAAGAGTTCCCCACCGAACGGATACCTATAGCATCTGCATCAACTTACGATGTCAAGACACAAAACTATATGCACGCTAAAGGGTCACACACTTTTAAAGAACAATAAACAGCACTTGTTACGCCTTGTGTGACTCTAATCCAGAGTCACATTCCTAAAATCGTAATCCTTATTTTAAGATCTGACAAGTGCTCGGTTTGAGATCATAACGAAAATTCTCTGGTGACTAAAACAGATAAGATAGGATTCTGAGTTAGGATGTTTCTGTAATACGATCCGCAGATGGGTCGGGTTACACAATAATGTGAAGTTATTCTAGATCCCTACCTTATCTGTTCGGTAACCATGGAGATTCGGTTAGAAACATGATAGAATTCGGTCTGTATTTTACGGCCCCTGATTCTCGCCTGTCCTGAAAGCTCAGGTCTCAGCTGCCTTTTGTAGATCCTCGTTATTTCTCTTCAGCAAACACAAGATTAACAGTCATACACACCTGTAAACACTTGTAACCTGGCTTTGGCAGCTTAAAAAAACCTTGGAAGTCTCCACGGAAAGGAAAAGTATCTACCAGCTACACAATTAATGAAATTGTTGTGGTTGCCCACAAACAGAAAGCATCCCGAGCTACCAAAACTTCCTCATGATGGATAGTCTCAATTTCCTCCTGTTGTGGTAACTGTGATAAATGGCTTCAGTTAAAAATCCACTTTTTCCTTGAGAGTCCCATTTAATCAAAATGCCAACTGCATAATTATAAGCAAATGCTAGTAACGCAATACGAGGTTGATACTGGCTAAAACCCTGAGAGCTGTCTAACTATTCATTTCTTACCTGAAAAGGTCTTAACCCGGCTATCTCATTCCATATTTTACACTGTAGATTTGTAACTATGAGCAAGCGTTCTTATTTGCATATTTATCAGGTCAATAAAATGACAAGACTATAATAATATGTGATCCTGGACCACAAAACAAGTCATAACTCAAACGGGTAGCAATAGCCAACAATACTACGCATGGGTCAAAAAGATCGATTTTGCTTTTAAGCCAAAAATCAATAGGATATTAAGATTATGTTCCATGAAGACATTTTCCTAAATTGCAAACAGTAAATATCAAAACTTATTTTTTTGATTAGTAATATGCACTGCTAAGAACTTTTTATTGAGGCGATTTTTCCCTCAATATTTTGACAAACAGTACATCAGTAGAGAGCTTATTTATTCAGTATAAATCACTGGTTTTGTGGTCCAGGGTCACATAGGCTATGCGTGGGAATTCGCCATCCTATCTGGTTGCGTTTTATCATCTAGTCAAGTTATGTTTACTCACATATGCACTTTACAAAATAGAATGTCTCAAAGCGGCCTCACATCAATAAAAAGGAAAATAAGTTATGAAACGAATTCAATTTCAGCTGATCATCACTGCAGTTGTCACGACACAACGCGTCAAAGTTTCTCAGACTCTACAAAGTATATGAATAATAAATAAGTTGGGTACTGAGGCAGTTTGTGATTGGTTGTCTGTTGCTAAACAACGTCTTAACGTTCAAACACAAGCAGAAGCCACGCTAATCCTCTTTCAAAATTACAAATATGAAACATAGCTTAACGCAGGCTTAAACCAGCGTTTACTCAGGTATTAAAAGAACCTCGGGTTCAGTATAGTGCGACAAACTGTATTCTCGGTTGGTAAGCTTAGGTTTTGGCAATTAACAAACTAACCTGGCTTTACAGTCTTCAGACGGAGGGGTTCACGAAAGTGGCGGATGACGGCGAGGGTGTCTCGGTTTGTCAGTCCGCTGACAGGCGTGCCGTTCACCTCCAGAAGCACGTCTCCGGGACCAGGTAGCCTGCCGACATGGCACACTAACGCGTCCGACAGCACCTGTCCCAGGTGCGGGAACTCTCCATGCTCGGCTCCCCCGAGTATCTCTAGCACGGCGCTAAGCTCCCCGGCGTTACCCCACGAAACGGCGCATTCCTGCACTTTACTCGACCAATGTTTCTTCTTTTTCAGCGTCTTGGACATGACTAATCCCTTTAAGTAAACGAGTCTTTAAAAAAAAAAAGGTTATTTCCTTATGCAAACGCGTTTAGAGCGCAGTAAAGCAAAGCGACTTCATTCCCATGTCTTGGTGAAGAAAGAAACGTTTTAAAACTTCGGAGTCGGCATCGCTCTGTCCTTGAAATATATTCCCTCTGTGGTTCAGTCAGAATTCAAGTACATTCATCTGAATTGAATCACGAGTTCACACGAAGGTAAAAGGACTCTTCATTGCCTAGACGAAAGCTATGGTAGACCTCACAGCTCGCCAAGAAGTGTCGCCAATATCGTCTTCGAATGATCCAAACCAGCGCTTTCTAGGAAAAAAAGACACGGAAATAGCAATAAACTACCACCCGAGGCTTATAGCTTACTTTATCCAGCCACATAAAAATAATACAGCCTCAAATCGCTTCGTAATACCGGCTGATGAATGAAACGCCGTAGAAAAACACTCACATCCGTGTGTAATCCCTCGCGATCTAGGGCGACTGTTGTTAACTTGGGTTTCGCGCACCTGTTCCAATGACATCAGCCACCGGCGCGTTCACGGGAAACCACGAACAACACTGTACCTGGATCTGGAATAGGCTACACAATACAAACTAGGTCCACTGTCCGACGACCTTTGGTTCTTGTAGAAACGCCCTCTTGTGTGGCTTGTTGTTGTCTGCGTGGAGCTGTCAGCGCCCGTCGGTGATTAAATACAGGCGCAGCTTTGCAACTTTTTAGTCATTTTCACCTTGTTGTTACTTGCGCCAAACCGAGCAGCGACTGTCAGAGGCGCACAGCAGACGAGAGCTGAGCAGCCAATCAGAGCGAGGGGGCGGGCTTTACCATACTATTCACAATACTAAACGTGAAACCCTCTGCCATGCTGCCAGGCCTGAAGGGAATTTGTTAAAGACAAGTTACATGTTCAGGGAAAATGCACTTGCTTCCATTAAGAGCAAACGTGATAATACAGAGTCTTTATACACTAGAGTGTATAGTCTATATAGCCTTGATAGATGATAGTAAGCGTAAACCAGGTGTTTTTAAGCTTTACAGTCATCCCGACTCTCTCCACTTCACTGATTCCGGGATGCAAAAGAAATAAATGAAGAATTTCATAATATATTGTTCTGTTATGGTTTCATATGTTGAACGGCTGTGCAATTACGTTGTAATTTCAAACCACCTGTTACAGGTTTTTGCGCATCAGCATGATTTTTGTATACATTTAATGTTATTTTACAATATCAAAATGCCACTTTCATCTTGCATTAAGAGTAGTTTTAAAAAGGCAGCACAATTAAATACTTACCAGACTTATTGTTGTGTAATAGTGCCACCTGCTGTTGTAGTATAGAGTTGCACTCAGTACACAGCGTGGGGTAACCTGTAAAGATGCCCCACTTAAAATCAATGTACATTTATTAAATAGCATACATAGATATGTGCAAAATAATAAGGCGATTGAAAAATAATAATTTTACATGCTATAACATCAAAATTAGCAAACGTTTTTGAATATATTACTACATAGGCAACAATTTACCATCAGGAAGTGCATAAATTAAGTGATATTAAATTAATAAATATTAATTGGCCATATTTGTCTATAGATGTAATAGCTGTACTATAAATGTAATTACTATTATGTAATTAGCAGCACTGTGAATTCAAATCGATAGATTTTTAATAAATCCCTGAATGAAATGTGCATCTGATGAAAATGCTGAATAATAGACATCAATTACATCATAACAACGTCCCACTCTGTCAAAATTCTCAGGCCATTTGACCCCAAGAGTTTATACTTTTGAAATAAAGCAACAATATGTCTCCATAATTTCCTTTAAAAAAAAAAAAAAAAAAATAGACACAAAAACCTTAAATATTCAGCATATTGAATTTGACTGCAATTCAGAAAAATAAAGCACCCATGGCAACAGTGCAAATGGTTCTGTACTTCAGTTAATCATTAAGTCAGGTGGGCAGTCAGTCACCCTCACGGTCATTGCTCTCAAAGTCAAAATCAAACCTTATGCTCAAACAAGTCGCTTCTACCAAAAGCAGCCAAAACGATTCTTTTCCATCATTATTCTAGTAAGGTAAGGATGAAATGCACTCACAATATATACACATATCGCTACAATATATATCTAACGTGAAGAAGAACATGCCTGGAGCAAGAGACCTTTAAAAGTCTTTAACTTCAGCTCTACTATACATGCTGTATTTTTGAAAGATTGTCCTATTAAAATAATTGTGCCAATGTCATCTGTCAAACCAGTTTTGGAAATGTTAAAGGGAAACCCTTATGGCTGTACAGGCCCAGTGCAACAGCTCCTCTGGCTCTGACCCAATGTGTTGTACGTTAGAGTTTCTGTTTCTTTCAGTTATTTCAAGTCTTATTTTTAATACTTTCACATGTGCTGTTATACGAGGGGAAAATTCTGCTTTGTTTTTGCATGAATGGACAGATGAAGAAGGATCAAGTCCATTGGCAGTCATCATTATCCCGACCTTGCTGGCTCTCAGCACCCTGATCGTTGTGTCTCAGATAATATGGAGCTTTATTACCAAAAAGTCATCGGCTCAGATTATCACAGACTCGTCTTCAAATGTAAATGGTATGTGAAGGAAAAATGATCCATCATGTTGCTTTAATGCAAATATTAGATGCCAAATATTTGGTGCATGGATTTTTTAAAGGCAAATCACGAAATGTATGTTGAATCAACTTTTAGAAGGGGAACCTGTACCTTTGGATACAGGCTTTGGGCCTGCACGGGATGCTCTGGATCCATGGGAGATACCTGCTCAGTGCACTCTGGAGGGGGTTGAGCCACTTCAGATGGGACGCTATGGGCCAATCTGCCTGGGTCAGCTAAAACAAGACAGCATATCCACTGCTGTAGTGATTAAAACTCTTAAAGGTACAGAACACAAGTCAATCATGAGAAAGGGTCTTCTAAGAATTTACAACAAGATTACAAAAGTTGGATAAATCGTTTTGTTTCAGATGGGTCAAATCAACTGGAGGATGCTGAATTTGTGGATTTTGTCCTTTTCCACGTAGCAGTGAGCAAACATGAGAATATAGTTAAGATGTTATACTGCCAGACACGCCGGATGCCCATGTACCTGGTTTTGGAGGCAAGTGTTCCAGGGAACCTCCTGCATTTTCTGTGGAGTTGTCGAGAGGTAAAAACACTTACAGCATGCTCATACAGTGTATTATGTACCTATAGGTGTGCAGGTCTTACCCTAAAAGATATTTCTATGGAAGTTTTATTATTGAAAATAATAAAACGAAAAGGCTAATTGCAACTTTTTTTCTCACTTTTTTGTGAGAATTGTAAGACAAAATATCACCGTTACCTTTTTATAGTCACAGTTCTGAGGAAAAAAATCAGAAATGTGAGATAAATGCTCAGACTTTTGACCTACTCTCTCAGCATTCAATGGCCCCGTAGTATAAGAAATAATAATAATAATTGGTAATTGCAACTTATTTTGTTCTTTCAGTCTTAAGTTTACCTTTTTGACATCTCAGAATTTTTTTAATCTTCAGAACAGAATGTAAGCTATTTTGAATGGAAACCAGGAGGATTATGACTGCCCCTTGACTGCTAAACAATTTGCATTGTCAAGGTCAATAAAAGTATGAAAAACATCATCAGAATACTTCATCTTCCATCAGTGGTTCAACTGTTTCGTTACAAAGCGACAAGAATGCTTTTTTATTTACAGGTTTGGAATGACATGGGAGTAAGTGATTAATGATAAAAAAGTGGAGTAAGCCTTTAAGACTAATATGTATGTATTATTAAATGCCTAAATAATTACTAAATAACTGTAGCTGTATTCCCTTAAGGTGTCACCTCAGTGATAGCCCACCTCATGTGTTCTTTTTGTTCTGAGAGGGAATGTTGACAGAATATACAGCTCATAATTCAGTTTTTTTCTGAATGTAACTCTTGCTGAACAGAACAGATGTGGTGCAAGTGATAACTTCCAGACGTTTTCAGAAAGGTCCGTTTATCTTGTAGCTGAACAGGTAGCAGCAGGACTGGTGAGTTGTTTACCCACTGTGTACTCACACTCAAACATAAGACGTGTATGAATTATTTAAATGATTTATTAATGATTTCTGTCTTAGGACTATTTACACTCCTATCACAGAATTATTCATGGGGATGTTGCAGCCCGGAACATGTTGATTGGTTCAGGGCTCTCTGTTAAAGTCTCTGGATTGGATTTGGCTTTTAAGAGCAGACAGTCGAGAACGGTGAACAAAGAACAAGAAGCCAATGTACCGATTAAATGGAAAGCCCCTGAACGGATGATGAGGCTTCCCCAAACAGACAGAAGTGATGTGTGAGTCAATCACAACTTTAAACAACAACAAATTTCTGACAAATACTGCACTTTGACCTATCTGTTCTGTCATGCTTCTTCAGATGGTCCTTTGGAATCCTGCTGTATGAGATGATAACTCTGGGTAGTATTAGTTAGTGGTCCTAATACACCAGTTGTTACTTGAAAAAAAGTGTATTAAAAATACTGTAAAGCAAACAAGTTAGGAGTCTTATTTTTACATTCCTTCTCCTTTGAAAGGGTCTCCTCCCTATCCTGACCTGGATCCGTCTGAAGTGCTGCCAAACAATTTAGCCCATTACCGAATTATAAGACCAGAAGGCTGTGGAGCCCCATTGTAAGCCTTATATTTTACCTAACATGCTCCTCTGTGAACCATGTGTTTAAGAACAGCATATAAACTGACATTTTGTGGCATGTCTTGCAGGTATGACTTAATAAAGTACTGCTGCATGTGGAGCTTCAAAGACCGGCCAGTGTTTTCTGCCATTATTCGGCTTCTAGACTCATACAAATACTTCGCTGACACAAAGCCACTTCACACCAGACAGCAAATGGAGATCTGTGAATACAGGAGGAAAGCAGGACTGTCTCCATGAGATCTATTCAACCCGAGAACATTTCATTGATCATTTCTACAGCGCATGACAATTGCACAACTGATTACATTTTTTTTTTATTAAGACTGACATCAATAAACAATACATTTTAGGCTCGTCACAATGAGCAGAATGTCACTAGAGGTCGCCCTATTTCTAAAAACTGGAATTGAGTGCATGGTGGTCAACTAAAATCTCAATGCTTCCAGCAAAATCAATTTGTTAATAATGTAAAAACAAATATATGAGAAATGTTTTCAACCTTTGACATTTATTGGTTAAGCAGTGGCTAATGACATGATATTTATCTAAAGTAGATTGACTACATATTTTTCCTCCTAGCAGGGATTTGTAAATTTCCTAAAGTCTCCAGGTTTTGGCTTCTTTTTCTTGCTGACTCTTGATGCTCTTCACGGATATTTACAGACATTATAGACCCACACACTTTAAGCCAGCCAGGGCATACACAGGAAAAAGCGGACTTATCCTGTCTAGTGTTATGATGGATTTACTGTTAACAATAGCAAGATGTATAAAAATAGAAATAAAAGACCTACTCATATTTAAGTAATGCCAAATTTTACTCAAAGGTCAAAGTACCTAGTCAATAAATGTGAACCTAAACTGAAAATAAAAACAAATGTTAATTGTAGTTCAGTATTTATAAGTATAAAGGCTAGTATTTTATTTCTAGATTTCTATTGTCTGTGTCCCTCATCCATACACAAGCGTTTGTTTATATGTGTCTTGCACTGATTTTCTTGTAACCATTTGCTGTCTGCCGAATTAAATGTTCTGACAGTTCATGTGACAGATTTTCTGATTAACTTAAACCCACCTATCTGATCACTTTCTTTTGTCTATTATCTTAATTTACTCAGTTTGACTAAACCAATAGTTAATTTTTGCCTTCTGCATATGACGGATACCAAAAGTGAGAAGTGCTTTTTACATTTGAAATATGTATATTAATCTTACAATCCTGCAAAGGCATTTATTCACCCCTCAGAGCTGTGTGAGGGACGTTTTATTATTAATATTTCAGTCTTCTGAACTGTGGACAACAAACACCCGCTTAGTCCCATTAAAAGGCTTGAATTGGCCATTTTTGATATAACTTTGATTGAATTTGTCTGAAAGAAGAAACTCACATACACCTAGGATGCTTCGAAGGTGAAAAAAATACTGATTTCATTTTTTTGGGTGAACTAACCCCAGGTGAAAATCCTGCAGTATTTTGATGACAATGGATATCATAATACACTTTTGAAAAGGTTACACCAGGAACATCCTTTGGTGGTTGACCCCTAAAAACCACAAAGACAATTCTTAACACCACTAAATTTTAATAAAATGTAACCACAAGTGGTGCACAAAACACATAATAATGTCAATACTGTTATGTTGCAGGGTATTAACTTCCCATTGAACCCGTGAACAGTACATGGCAAACTCAATGGATCACTCGTTAAACACAAGCAGTTACTAACAAACTGTGAGTCAGGAAGCACAACCCCTTAAAACAGAGGTTAAATGGTACAGATAAACTCCTTAATCAAAATGAAATAAATCGTCATATTGTTACGAGCATTTGTTTTAAAGGCCCACCTAATATTATATGGGACATATCATTTTTAAAATCACATATCAACCAGGAAAAAGATAAGCAACAGTATATGATGACAGCCACTACCTTAATCATACTGTAGTGTTTTTACATGAAATTACACAGATCATATGAATGAAATTCCCTTATGGTCATTATTTTTTTAAGTAAGCAAGCAGCAATTTTGATTATGATTGAGAACGGAGTTGTGAAAACACTTTTGGATTTTTTTTTTGGTTTCTTTACCAAAAAGCAGTAATTCTACAAGTATAAATTCCACAGCAAATTCTGTAAAATCTACTCTGTGTCTTGCCTTTTAGATTCATTTAGGCAGGACTGTGCAACAAACACCAGACATGCTGTATCCAGGACCATCTACTGTGTCTCTCTCAACATGCCATGCAAACACATGACAATACATGTGAAGCAGAGGTAAAGAGCATTTCTCATCCTTAGCGATGAAACAACAGCAGCAATCAAGATGTCTGGAAGCCCCCTAGATCATGTTGATTTCAAGTTCATCACATCAAAACAAAAAATGATTTTAAAATTGTTTTCTACTGAAGCTTTCTAAATTGATTTGATTTTCCTTTGCAGAAAGCCAAAGGGGATTCTGTGACGTATGAGCCTCATTACCCTTTTTAGACTTTACTGCTCCATAGGGTTGTTGGAAACAGTATGTAGGAAATTGACCATAACAAGTAATAAACGCACGCTGGAGGGAAGGAGAAGCAAAACACCATGGCAACTCCTTGAAAAAGAGAAGGAAAAAAAGTTGAACATAGTCTGTTGTGCATGCCAATTTCCCTGTTTCTACATTTATCACTTTTATGCTGCATTTTATAGTGTCTGTCTTTACCTCCAATGTAGACCACCTTCTTCCAGGCCTGAGACTCCAGCACTCTGTCATGTGGGTAGAAGTTCTGACTGACCATAAAGAGAATCATGGCCACTGTTAGGACTCTCAGTACTGCCATATTTTCTCCAGTCAGCAGAGAAACACACACCAGGATGGCAGAGGAGTAGATGCATGGTAAACCACGGTACATAAACGGGATTCCTGCAGAAAACAGCAGACACACTTGTAACCGGCAACCACTTTAATTAGTAGTAAAGTTACAAATAGCTATGCTAATATTGAAACATATGTGAATGTATGTGTGTGTGTATGTACAGTATGCGTGTATTTGGTGTAAGTTCCTCACCGCTAGAGAAGAAGCAGAGACGTGTATAAACAGACAGCACATACAACATGCACAGGATGTTATCTAAAAGACTGGGTGTTCTTAAGATGAGAGATGTTGCTATTCCGAATGTTGTGAAATCAGCAAAATCGTCCAACTTTGCACCTGCAGTAAAAAAAAAAAAAAAAAAAAAAAAAAAAAAAAAAGTTAACACGGACACTGTCTCAAAAACAACATTCATCATGGTGCAAGACACTGCTAAAGCTGTTAGATCCATTACGTCGAAGGCACTAAAGGGATAGTTCACCTGAAAAAGAACATTTCTTACCAGTGTTGGGAGTAACATATTACAAAGGTAATGCAATTACAGTAACATATTACTTTTTGCTGTAATGCAGGAATATAACGCATTACTAATAACATTTTGATAGTATTATACTCGTTACAATCTCAGTAGCGCACGTTACACGTTTTAACCCAAAAGAAAGTGGTTCTCAGTTTAAAAAATGAATAGAAAGGTGTAGTAAAGGTGGGTATAATTACATTTTAGATACATTGTCAGTAGCCAGTGAAAATAAATCCTGAGGAGAACTGCTGTGAGATCATGCAATTACTTTTAAAAGCCAGTAACTTGGATGCCCTGGGGGTAAGAAGCAGAGTTGGGCAAGTTACTCCAAAATAAGATTGTAGATAGAGCATCAATGGTCCATTTGAGATCTAGGTGGCGGTAATGCGTGGATAAGTCTCAGAACCACCGTAAAGCAAGAAGAAGATTTCCTTTTGTCTGTGTATGTTTTTTTTTTTCTCTCAAAGAAAATTTGTGTTCTACTAAAGAAACAAAGCCACATACATGTTGGATGCCCTGGGGGTAAGCCTATTAACATCAAATTTAAATTTTTGGGTGAACTATCCCTTTAACACCTCTGACCTCAAATCTTCATGCCAGTCCAAAAGAACTTGTTATAACCTACAAACAACATTCAGGCCTTGCTTTATTGTTTGCAGTGCAGTTGCAGGTTGGGACATTTGAATGTGTCCAAACAAACGGGCTGGAATTTCAATCTCGAGGTCAACAATTTGAGCAATGTCAGATATGCTGGGGGTCCAAAGCATCAGGATTAAACAGACAATCAGAACATGATCCCCCCGAGTTAGGCTGCTTCATCACAAACAAACTGTTCAATTGACAAAAAAGGGAAGCAAAACAACACCCATCAGTGAGATCATGCAGAACAACAGGCAACAGCATGCAGCCCAAGTGACTTTGCGAATAGCAAAGCTATTTCAGGCAGCTGAGTGGACGTGACCTCCTGCACACAGGCCACTGGTTTTAAACTACAGAACTGGCCGAGTTGTGTGCTTTGAAAGAGAACGCCTGCTTGTTTTGTGTTTGTTTGTTTGTTACAAAAGCTCCAAAGTAATAATTTTAAATATTACACCTGTGGATTTATTTATGAATCATTTCTATTTAATTTAACAGCGGTATAAAAATATTGTAGGAATAAATTATCAATTTAATAATTTAAACTTTCAGCTTTTAAAGCTATACTCCGTAACTTTTTTGTATTCTAAATTTATACAATAAGCGCCATTGGAAGCACAATGAGGAAATGACGTCGCTCCCTTTGATAAGTGCATTCCAAACGACTAAATAATGACGTGCACATGCTCTGCTCGCTCAAGTCTCCACTAACAAGGGGATATGGAGGATTGATATGATTTGGAAAATGACTATGAATCATACAATACGCGATATGTGAATCGTTACACCCCTAGACATAAACAGGGAGAAGTAGTTCCGGCTAAATTGTTCTTCCACAAGACTGACAGTTCAGTTTATTAGCCGCTAGAGCATCAAAACTTATTTAAATCTTATGCAACAGTATTATATGTTCTTGTTTTTTTATATGAGCTAATTAACAGACATATATATATATATATATATATATAAAACTTAACAGGACATGTATGATCCTCACCGTGCTTTTGTTCTATACTATGCTTTTTTTTTGTGCTTATTGGCACATATGCAGTTTTTAGTAATCCTGTGTATCTGTGTAATATTATAAGTTGTGCTTCATAAGGAGAGTGTAGATGAAAGATGTCTAAAGCAACCAGACTCACCCCTGGCCCCGCTATCTTGTAAAGAACACTCAACACTACTCACCCAGTGCAGAACATGCATTTAGTCGCCTAGCAACTGCTCCATCTGCCAAATCCAGCAGGTAACCGATCAGAACCAGCCAGCATGCGGCATGATGATGGCTGAGAATAACAATAGTGGCAGGGCCGTAAAAAAGTACAAAACAGATAGAAAGTTATACAAAACAAACTTCACTTTATAGCGCAAACATTTTTACCTGTTGTTTGAAATTCGCTCTTTTTAGTTTCTAACACATTTACTTTCTGAATTTTTATAGTTATATTTTGGTGTGAATTTGATTTTCTCTGCGCAATCAAAAGCATGAATACATACCCATTGAGACTGCAGAGGATTGAGGCCATGCCCATGAGCATGTTGGCAACAGAAAGTGCATTGGCAGCATTTTTACGGGCAAACTCCTTTAGATGCACCCAGTTAGCTTGTTCGTTCAGGAGCAGTTTGTTAGCATCCTGGAAAAAGGCTACCAAAAAGAAACATGAGCAATTATACAACAGCTCCATTTATCAGTGCATGGTTTGGAGAATTCTCAGTTACGTAAATATACATTAAGAGACTGCATTACCCTAAAGTCAACTAGTTAAACTTTAAAATATCTGTTTAATAACTATAAGTGCAAATTCATTCAGAGTCAACATGTGATGTTTGTAATTATTCATTCAATCTCTCTAAAATATATTAACATAGTACTTTTACGTTACATTAACCATTGCAGACGCTTTTATCCAAAGCGACGTACAATTGAGTAGAGTAATATTAAATTATAATCCATACGTATATACTGTATATGACCTGAAACTAGTAGATACATATATATTTATTAAAGAGCCATACAGGTAAATCATGGCATTACAAATAACTCTAATTTAGGTCTTTGCATAATTCTCTATTTTAAATACTACACTAATTGTAATATATGTAATAGCAATATTAGAAAAAAATAATTTAAGTGTTACAATTAAGCAACAATTACCCAAAAAGATTTCCTAAACAATATATATAAACCCATTCAAAGGTATTGACAGTGCTGGAACTATTGAGCGCTCCATGAACCACATGACCGCGTGACGGTGGCAAAATGGTATTTATAGTTTAAAAAGCTATTTTAACGTACAAAATGTAAAAACTTTGTATCATATCACAAGCAGGGTTGCCAAAACCCCCAGGCACTATTACCACATCAAATTACATTTTTATAGAAATTCCATGGACATTTCAGTAGAGAACATTGCTAAAGTTATGATTTATTCACAATTCAGAAATCAAACCAAGCAGTGCACTGCAGATTCATGTCCTGAAGCAGCATTTTTTATAAATTATTGATTAATTAAGCATCTAAATGGGCAGTTTTTATTGTCTCAGTCATTGTTACTGCAGTTTCATCCAGAACAGCTACTGAAAAAATGAGCAAGTAAGTGAATAAGCAAGAAAGACTTGCTCGAATTCAAGTGCTTTTCTTTATGTGTGACCATGACTGTTTTGCCACTGGAACACTGCAGTGATTTTCAATGAAGTCACACAAAGAGGTCTTTGTGTTGGAGAAAATCAATGGGCATAAAATCTAAATGGACATCTCTAGTTGTAAAATGTGTGTTTCGCTAGAGAAATTCACGTAATCATGTGTCATGTTTCATTTACTATGCAATACAGTAAGTATGAAAGATCTGTATTGGGATGTTAGTAGAGAACCCAATCCCCCATTATACACGTTATGGACAAAAGTATTGGAACACCTGACCTTAATACAAACATACATCCAAATACAGAAATATTAATAAGGTGTGGCTTCCATTTTGCAGCTATAATAGCTTCCACTCTTCTAGGCAGGGGGGTGGGGGGGTTTCCTGTGTTTCTGAATTCTTGTCCATTCATTCCTTTTGAGAGGTCATACACCTAGCACGAAATCTTCCAGCCTAACCTAAATTTTGTCCAATCCAGTCATATTTCCAGTTCACACCAAATTCATTTTTTCATCTCTTTGTGGACCTTGGTTTGCCCTCCTCAACCAAACTTTACAGCTGGCAATTGTCCTGTCATTCACCAAACCCAAACTTGCCCAATCCTTGCTTTGCAATGTACAGTACTAGGTGACGTGAGGCTTGCAGTGGCTTGTGCGTGGAAACCCATTCCATAAAGTTCGCACTGCACAATTTTTTGATTGATGATTTTAACACCAGTTGAGGTTCGGATCTCCTTAGCTATGGATCATTCAGCAAAGTGTTTGGTATGCTCCTTAGCCCTATGTGACACTGTTTTGACTTTAAAGTAAAGTAAGTAAAAGTAAAAAATTCTAATTTAGTTTTTCAGTCCTTTTGACAGCCCTGTGTCCCAATACTTTTGTCCATAAAATGTACTATGACAAAAAAAAAACACCACCACCACCACCAAAATGTCTATGCATTAAAATCCCTACAATTTTCTTTGCATGTCAACTTTCATTCTTTGGCATGTGCTGCTTGTGAGAGAAGCATGCATAAACATGCAGGTCATTAAATGTAAAACTGTTCAGCTCAGTAATACATAAAAAACTTGCCTAACATTTACAAAGACATCAAAAAGGTTTCAAGGGATAGGTCACCCAAAAACATAAATTATTTTGTCTTTACTCACCTTTTAAGCATCCTAGGTGTACTGTATGTGAATTCCTTCTTTCAGATTAATCCAATTGCAGTTATTATAAAAATTGTACAGACCCCCGCTTATTCACAATAAAACGTCCCTTACAAAGTGCCCGATAGCGAATAGGCTTAAAGGTATCTGGACAATTTTTATCATAACTCTGATTGGATTCGTCTGAAAGAAGAAAGTTACATACACCTAGGATGCCCCAAAGGTGAGTAAAAGACGGGACAATTTTCATTTTTGGGTAAACAATACCTTTAAAGGTGAAGTGTGTAATAAGTGCCATTAATCCCTCCACCCAGCCACTGGTCAGCAAAACAGATAGCTCAACCCAAACCCAGACCACTCATTAAGCTAATGTTGCTATGTCAGACTGCCCAAACCAACAGAGCCATGCATTAAATCCAGAGTGTTCACATTTTTAGGGGGACTCAACTAGTGAATGTTTTAATTATAGCGGTCTCTGCATAAGACACTGGGAGTAGGCTATTTTAAAGTATAAAAAATTAACACACTCCACCTTTAATGAAGGGTTCCTACTATTGTGTTTGTAACCTGAACTTGGTGTGATTCCAAAGCCAGTTGATTTCAAGCGACTCTTCATCTGAAAGAAAACAGTCAATGAGACACAGCACATGCCAACACACAGAATTCACCATAGAGCTTAACGTTCTTTGTACTTTGAGGCAAAGGTTTTCTAGAAGGTCTGTAAGGTTGATTAAAGCATGTCTGAATAAAGCTGCTTAAAGCAATTAGCCTGTTATGAACAATATTGGTAGGGACCATGCAAACATCAGTCAGATCAGTAGAATGTATTTTTTTAAAATTTATTTTTTCAGAAATTGATGTACTGACAGAAAAGACATTTATAACGTAACACATAATTCAGTTTCAAATAAATGCTAATATTTTGAACTTTCAATTGACACTGAAGACTGGAGTATTGGCTGCTGAAATCTCAGCTTCCAATAAAAATATATTAGGCCTAAAATCCAATAATATTTCAAATTGTTACTTGATTAAAATCAATTAGCCTTGCTCCGCATAAGAAACTCACCGACCCCAAACTCTTAAACAGTAGTGTATAGAACTATTATAGTTCAACTAATAGTGTCTGAAGTAACATTTTTATACAGTACAGTACATGTATATCCAAAAAGGGTCAGGGTAGCCTATTAAAAAGGATTCAAATTTCACAAAATAAAATGTGTCATACCCACTGATCTATATATAATGACTGGATCGCTCATTGTGTTCTAAACTGCCGTCAGGTAGTGAAGCCACCGGAAGTGTTCGATCCGCCATCTTACTATTCCCTACCGACAGAGGGCTCCAACGTCTGCGCTACAG
>JAUMHP010000080.1:10392806-10410753 GCA_032361065.1 Enteromius trimaculatus
TTGGTTTGATTGAATTTGAATACCCAAAATCATGGTATACATTTCCGGAGGAAGATGCGGCCTATATTGTTACAATGGAACAAGACATGTGGGAAGATGATGAGCAAACCGCGACAGAACATAACACACTAGGTGATGGGATTAAGATTAACATCAGCAGTGAAAGACAGCGTATATCAAAACTATGTAACACACTAAAGTCCGGTTATTACGAGGATGTTCTATTTCTGATTAGAGAAATAAACTCGACTTTACCTCCAGGGACGACACTCGGATATGATCATGTCAAAAATAGAGTCTTTCTAAAGGCCCCACCAAAGTTGTCACTTTGTGGAAACTAGCTGTTATATTAGGGTTAATCCCTGGTATTGCTATAGAATCTCCAAGCCATGCTGGTGCAACCAGTGTCGTGACGCACCAAGTAGACATAAACGGAGGGTTCTATAGTATGCATATTTACACTGATATCATAGAATATCAGTCAGTCAGGGATGCGTACGTACCACTACTGAGATGCGTACATATAGACGGCGAGAATAAGAAGATTTTTAGTGTTAGCTACGACGAGGCGCATTACGTACCTGTCAATAAAACATCCATCACAGATATTACCGTAGAGGTGAAACATTTTAACCACTCCTGAGGATAGTAGGGGTCACGAGTCACTGGCACGGTTATTTTGAAAAGTTTGGGAACCACTGTTCTTTAATATACTTCTATTTGGCGCAATCATACTAACCACAAATGAATATATGAATTGATATTCTCAAACATAGATTAGCTCACCTATCCATTCCACAGCAGGGGTGGGGTTGCCAGTCACTGTGCAGCGAAACTCTGCCCGCTGGCCCTGTTGGACTGTCAGCACAGGTGGATTTACTGTGGCCACCGGCTGAGCCCCTTCAGCAGCTACAGTGAGGTAGAAACCAATTAATCACAGACAAGAGTAGAGCACTTCAAACTGAAGTGCCAGTCATTACAGATAATGCCTATTGAGAACAGACCTTACCCTCTCTCGATGATGCAAGAGCTCAAGAACATTTTCAGCAAAATTAATTTCTCATTCATGGTCTAAATGCAATGTAATTAAATTATTATATTTTATCTTACTGTGTGGTCTCGATCATAATAGGAAATGGATGGAAAACTGAAAACAGCTCTACATTTGGGAAAAGTCTGTTTGAGAGAGTGTTTATGAAGTGATAGTGGTGTGACAGCGTATGCAGCGTGTGTCTGGCTGCCAGAGTCGATGGTCAAATCATGTCTCTTGGCAGCCAGCTTGAGGAGATGAGAAGTGGCAGATGGGGCTTGGCAGGGCAAGGCCCTCACTGCTGTCTGTGCCAACTCGGCTGGACGCCGAGCCCTCGATCTATAGGGATTCCAGGGCAACAGAGCAAAAGAAAGCTTTCTTTCACCAACTGGGGTGGACTACTGGTCTGTTTAAGCTCTGTATTAAGCTCCGGTCTGCTTCTCAGTGACTGAACAGTGCTCATTTAGCTGCCTTGGCATTTAAGCATAACTTTTTCCATGATGGTTTTTACAAGTTCTTATTTTAATCCGAACTTTCTTTTTTGTGTGCATGTATTTTAAGATATATCTACCCACCCATCTAACTGTCTACACATCTATCCATCCACCCAACTGTCTACACCTCGATCTCTGTCAATACATCCAAACACATAGCCGTTTACTCACTTTATTCGTCCACTCATCCATCTAAACCAGTCCTCCTGCTCAGCTATTCATTTACTCACCCACCCATTTATTTGTAACTTTCCATCTTCTCAAATATCCGTTTACCCATCTCCATCTATTCATGTCTATCTACCCAACCATCTAACCATCAATCATTTTTTTCTAACTATCTGTCAACCCAGACACCTCTATCTATACCCATCAATTCTATCTGTCTATGCATCTATCTATTCACCCAACCATCCAGCTGTCTACACATCTATTGATCCAACTGTTTACCCACTCATTTTCAATTTATCATCTACCCAATCCTACCTGTCTACTCATTTATATATCTATCTACCCACCTATCATTGTTTAACATTTCCATGCACTAAATTCACGTCAGTTCTCCCAATTTTCTCCATTTAACCACTGTTGTCTATACATCTCACCCATCTGTCTATACCATCTACTGTACTGTACACCCATCTAGTGTTTACAGTACATAGCCATCCATTCATCCAACCAACCATCTAGTCTACACATCTTTCAAACCAACCACATAACTGTCTACTCTACCCCTTTTCAACTCATCTAACCAATCCTAGTGTTCTACTCATTTATCATCCACCCATCCAATCTTATTTGTCTACTCATGTCTATCTACCCACCAATCTTGGTTCACCTCATTTATCATCTGTATAATAACTTACTGTCCCAATCTGTCTCCATATCTATCAGTCCACCCAAAAATGTCTACACATCTACTGACCCAACCATCTACAGAATTTGCCAGCTCATCAATCTAATATACAAACCCATCTTTCTGCTCACCCAACTATCTACTCATTTATTTACCCACTTATCTCCATCTACAAATCTATACACATCTATTTTTTAATTCATCTATTTAGTTCAGTTCAATGGCATGAGTGATGACCATTATAAATGAGGCTCAGTATGATATCATTGAAGAATAAATGATAAATGATGTTATTTGATTTCTAATATACCTTAACATAGTCTTGCATATCAAAAGCATGATACTGGGCTGATGAAATGTGTGGAGGACCCCTCTCTGTTAGGTAACAAGTGTGATGTTTGGTTGGTTTGGTCACATATAAAAGCATGCAAAAATAATTAACTTTACCAATCAGATACAGTCTTGAGAAGCATACATTCTGTTACAGACAAATTAAGAATCATACAAGACACTTTCCGTAGCAACAGAGAGAAGTCCCCAAATGTGCAAGCATGCAGCTTCACTGTTTCAATGGACCCATATGAGCCATGAAAGCTTAGCCACATCAAGTAATGCCTTTGCGTACAACTCAAAAACACATGTCCAGTATGTGAGCAAAATGTGGTTGTAAACAGGATTAACAATAAAAGAATAAATGCATATAAAACTCTATTGGTCATTAAGTTATTTTTAAAATATTTGCACCATGCTCGTAGTTTGGTTGTACCCTGGCACTACTTGAGATGGAAAAAGCATGCAGGACGTGAAGGTTGCATGCGTGTAAGGAACAGGTCCTTCCAGGCCTGGAGGGAAAGAACCATGTGGACTTACGCATTCTATGTCCTTCAAACATCTCATAGGCTGTGTAAAACATCTGTGACTGAGAAGCCTCTGTGAATGATGGACAGGCAGATACTGTCAAGTGAGTCTCCAGAAGGTTCTGTGAGAGTGGCGCAATGGTGCCTCCAAGCATTTCAACATGATTTGCCAGCAAATGCCACTCAACTTAGAGACCGTATGACTATCGAGCTCCAGATCGAGTGTGCAACAGCTTGCATTTCTTTTGTTGCAAAGCTGCTGTGAATTTATACTTTAACAGGTGGGGACTAAATTCTCTTTAGATAAGTTTAGGCAAGTTTACATTTGATATTTTCATTAAAGTAAATCATGTTTTAACAGATAGCTTTACAAAAGCCTCAAAATGCCTGAGGCTGATATCATTCATATCCTAATTACATCAGTGTGTCAAATATTAAATCACGTTTCAAAGACCTTAAATATGATATGAAGTGATACATACATTATGTCTTTTTAACTTTTATATCTAGACAATTGACTGAGATATACAGCACATAAAGCTTATTTGTACAAGGAAGCTTCTTATTAGCTTTTTAGCGAGGCAAATTAAGTTCTCCCAATTAAACCATTATGCTCCAGTATCATTGATTCAATTCACTTGTCATGTTAGATTGTAGTCAATGGTGGAAAAGTTCATGAAGACAGTTGTTGTAAATGTCAAGCAATAGTTTGCCCCATTGAGAATCAAAGATGGCATTCAGATTTCCTACTGAAAAATCACTGCATGTCTAGAAGATGTTTTAAAACGAGTGTAAGTTAAGCACACTGTCTGTCAAATTAAAAGAGTGAAAGAAACAGCATTTAGATGAACTCAAAGCATGCAGGTTAGTATCAAAACACAACACATGTAAAAGCTTTACCTCGGTATAAACATTCATATTGTATTTTCCTTGAATACAGCTTGTGATTGAGAAAAGTCTACCGTTTCATTCCACAGGGCGAGAGTGTTTTACCTGTTATTATTTTAATACGTTCACCGTTTAAACAATAATTTGTACATACATTTCACAGTTTAGACAAATCAAATACAATGAAATCATAATGTAAAAAAATCATCTTGTCTTAAGATACAGCACCGTTTCAAAATATACAAAATTAAATATTGTTTTACTTACTAAAAGAATTGAATATACCTAACATGCTTGATTAAAAAGAAAATCAAAAAAGGAAAAGGAAAACACACATAAAGAATAAAAACAAAAACAATGCAAAAACACAAATGCATGAATGTTTGAAAGATGAAAGACACCTTAAAATCAACATAAACATAATTTCTCTTATAGTACTCGCTGTGTTTGCAAATGTAAACCATTATTATTTATTTATTTATTTATTTTTTACAGTAGCTTGTCAATCCAGTCAAAATAAATATGCAACTACGTTCTAACTACAGTACACATCTGTGTTGGTGACATCAGAACGGCATTATATATGAAACGTCTCTGATATAATTGAGTTTACAAAACCTGTAAAGAAAAAGTTGCATTTGATATGCTGAAACATAATATAGATCATAAACAAATCTTACTGCCTAAACCACTGGCAGTTTTTAATCCATTTAGACGGTGACAAAAAAACAAAACAAAAAAAAAAAGAACCAATTAGAAATGGAAAATATGACACTCATGGACAAAGTAAACATTCAAACTACTGCACTATTTATAGCACCATTTTCAAAAACAAAATTGAAGAACATTTCCATGACAAAATAGAGGCGGAATCACGTCTTGGAGTCGGGAAAGGGGCTTGTGCCTGCAGTCCTTTTGGCTGACGTGTCCCAGTATTTATGACACCTCCCTACCTTATAAACCACCTATCCCCAAAAGACCACCTCCAGAGGGAAATGACAGTAAACATGCCCGGAAATTAAGACACAAATCCCCCACTAGTAAAGAAGACTGACACAGAACCACCACCACGGCAACACCCAATTACACCAGCTGCTGATTTCACTGACCGCTACTAAGAACACTATGCATAGTAGACTAAAGGTTAGTATGACTAGCCCTTATTCATTAAACACAAGCAAAACAAAATGCCTCTGCAAATTACACATTAATCCATTTTATGTAAATTTTATACATTCAAAAATGTTATCACTAAATGTAATCCGAAAATGTATGTAAAATTTGTTGTGCTTGTGTTTCGTTGTGCAATTGCCTAATATTCTGAACCAAAAAACCCACTGCTATTGAGAAAACATTTATATCAAACGTTCAATATGATTAAATTGTCGTCAGTCTTCGGGGGAGTCCGTTTTGTACGGCTGCTTTGATATGTGCGTCACATAACAAAAATTTGCATCATGGGAATTTAGAAGAAGATTATGAGCACTGAAGAACAAATTAAGTTTTCAATATTGATGACCCAAAACCAGCTTTTGCTTAGGATTTTAGCTTGCAACACCCCTTTTGTGAGCATCATACAAAAAAAACATGATTTTGTATTAAAAAATAAATATATATTTCAGGTGCTGGATTAGATTTGATTGAAAAAGCTTTTTTTTTT
Source organism: Enteromius trimaculatus (assembly GCA_032361065.1). NCBI lineage: Eukaryota > Metazoa > Chordata > Actinopteri > Cypriniformes > Cyprinidae > Enteromius > Enteromius trimaculatus. The sequence goes on from JAUMHP010000080.1 coordinate 10,398,592, forward strand.
TTTGAGATTTAGTTATTGAGTATAATGTTTTGATTTTCATTCACAAGCTGTATCAATTTGTCTGGTGTAAAGATTTTACACTGGCGACATGAGAAGCCTTTTTAAGTTTGTGTAAGAAAAAAATTAAGGAAGTGATCAGAAAGCACTTTTTTTTTTAATTAATGCGATGATTTAAACAGTTAGCCATGCAGTTGTCCATAAGACAAAGCAGAATTTTGCACACACAGCACAAAAATGGGGCAACGAAGAAAAGCAAAGAGACATGCGACTTGAGAAAGACAGAAAACTAAAAGGCAGGGAGGTTTAGAGGATGTGGTGCCAATCACAAACCTGGGACAGTGAGTCTGGCTGTGCCCTCGTCCATGCCAAGCATATTGGAGCCCGTGCAAACATAGCTGCCTGCATCGTCAGGCTGCACGTTATGAATGGTCAGGATTCCATTGAAATCCATGGCTCGGTTAGGCATCTTGGCGTTGCCTTTGCGGGTCCAAACCAGGGTGTACGCTGGCAGCTACAAGAGAAGAACACGTCCTCAAATGTTTTCGTTTACAGTCATACATGCTCGCAGCCAAATCCTGCTCTCGCTCTCTCTCTGTCCCATCTGTTTGGAAGTCAGGGAGGCTAAGATTATGTCTGTGATGGATGTGTGCGTAGATGACACTCATACCTTGCTTTTTGCTGTGCAGATGAAGCTTACTGTAGACCCCACCGCCATATGCTGTGATCTGGGCTCCTCAATAAAGACTTCAATAGGTTTGGATGGTAAAGCTGGGAAGGGGAACGGCGATATGTCAATCGAGAATGAACATTTTTATTGTACCTAAACCAGTATGACCCAAGATTAATAAATATAAATAAATGTAAATCATATTCAGTATAAATAATAAATATTTAATAATAATTGTTTCATCTAATGTATACATAATCGACCTCACATTGTCCAAATTAACCATTTTAAATGAGCTCAAAATCAGAATAAAGTAACAGACAAGAATAATGTGCATGTTGTGTTAAAAAAAAAATGCCTTACTTGTAACAACGATTTCTGCTTTGCTTCTATTGGAGCTGCGCTGGTCTCGGCAGGTGCATATGTAGACGCCAGCATCACTGGGCTGCACTCTGGGAAAATGCAGCTCCTCTCCTGCGATGTGGAATGAAACGGTTCCTCGTGTTTATGAACTCACATACTATCACTTGTGCGGTTATGTACGCTGCAAAAATGTTCTTTTTCAAATAAATGCTCTTTTGAACTTTGGGTTTATCAAAGGTACCTGCAAAAAACTGTCAAAATGTTTTCAGCATTAATAATAAATGTAGCAAATCATATTAGAATGATTTCTGAAAGATCATGTGACACTGAAGACTGGAGTCAGCTTTGCCATCAAAGAAATAAATTACATTTTAAAACAGATTTAAATAGAAGTAACCTCACATTGTAAAAACAATTCAGTGGTTGTAATGTATTATGGTACTTGCTCTACAAAATAGATACGCAGTGTGAAGCATTTCACTCTATTTTTGGTGATTGCTTTCTTCAGGGGATTTATTTGTGACATCTTGAGAGATCCTGTACTAGTCCTCTGAAAATGCTTGTAGGAATGTGGGCGGTACCTTGTCTGCGTCTCTCTGCTGTGCTGGAGATTGGGTGTCCATCCTCACGGGACCAAAGGAAATAGTGAGGTGGATATCCAGACACCTGGCACCTGAGAGTGACTGGAAGCCCCTGCGCCACCTGAACCCTTTCTGGAAACACCTTCACCACCAGAGACGCAGCAACTGATGACAGACCAGCACACTCTATTAGAGTCTGTCTAACAGAAATGCTTTTTTTTTTTATGCATGGGCTTATAATTGTGCCTCAACCATTTGTATAAATAGAGCATAATAACGCATTTGAAGAGTTGATACGGGAATTTGTGGCATAACTTTTTTTAAACTGCCAATCATTCATAATTTGCTAATGGTTTCTAGTGTAGTACTGTGGGTATGTGTGAGTTCATATGCATCATTTATTAAATAAGAATAAAGTTCACTAGACTCCGATTTTGATTTTATGGGTCAGTAATAGGGGTGAGCGATATGTAAAAAAACAAATATCATATCACAATTTTTTCTGGGGAAATCACGATTCACGATTTTTATCCCGATTCTTTTTCAAGTTGGTTTTTTAAGACTATTTTGCAAATTACAGAAATATGGTAAAAAATATCATATATATATATATATATTTTTTTTTTCATGGTTTTTCATTGATGTTACTATTTTGAGCAGTACAGACAAACTAATTTGCCTTTTTTATAAAAAAACAAAGCCTTTCAAGGTAACAAAGTATAAAATAAAGAAGGGCAGATATTTAGGCCAAAGTGAGCGTAGATAAAAATAATTTTATCTTTGTTATTAGGATAGATACACATTACAAATAAACATAATATGAATAAACCAAACAGTGCTTTTATTTTTCAGGAAGAGTAGGTGTATTCAGCAGTACTGAAAGGTGAAACACTATATACTTCTACACTACATCCATCATTTACTCTCTCTCAGCTCGTTTTTATCTGAATGAGTTTCTATTTTCTGTTAAACATTGTATTAAATGCAATGAGGACCAGCTACTGTTTGGTTACTCAAAATATCTTATTTTGGGTTTACCACAAGAAAGAAATCAATACAGGTTTGGGACAACATGTAAGGGAGTAAATAATGACAATTATAATTTTTGAGTGAACTATCCCTATGACAAGTGGCGACATGTTTAGTTCTGTCCCTTTAAGAGCTGCACGCATCTAATATACTGACACATTTTTCTCTTGATTGTTTACTTTGACTTTAGACACAAGCAACTGTTTAACGCTGTGTTTTTGACAGTATGATAAATATCTTAGTTCATTATTTAGGTGCTATTTGACAGGTTTGTAGTGCGCGCGTTTCAGGTGTACGCTGGTAAAGCACATCCGGACATCACACATATAAAATGTTTAATTGGCAAAACTTTAAAGCGAATAATGTACTTTTGTGATTGCGAATAAGTGCTGTATCCATTGAGTGTTATTCTACCACTGAGTTAACACTGATGTGAATGTATCAGCATGATGATGAAATTGCACGATACTACAAATATCCTTAAAAAGCAGATTGTGGAGAAATTTATATCGTCCATGATCAATAATAGTCATATCGCCCTCCTCTAGTCAGTAAAAAAAGTAATAGTAAGTAAACAGATACCACTACGGCAGGGGATTCTCGCTTGTGGATTTCCAACATATCCAGATGCACAGCTGTGGAGAAAGAGGAGCATCACATTAAGCACTGTAGTGATACCTGAATTCCATTGTAACAGCACAGGAAGTGTAAGCATACCGTTCACAATACTGTCCGGTGTAGCCGGGCTGACAGGTGGTGCACTGGTAGCCTCCGTTACCCAGACTTTCACAGGTACGAGAGAACCTGCACATAATATGACTATTAAAAACCTTGCTGTCAGTGAGGCAGATACTGAGAAAGCTGGAGCTGGCAGGGACAGGTAAGGTTGACAGGGGTAGGTTAACACTAACTGGTTGTCAGGGTCGGTCCCGGGGCAGGCACATGCTTGGCAGTCCTCAGGTGTTCCAGCGGTTGGATCTCCATAGAAGCCATCAGCGCACTGTTCACACAGCTCACCCTTGGTGTTGTGCTGGCAGCTCTAAAGATCAGAAATATCACATGTGGTATGGATTACTTTCATAAGTGTGAATAAAAGCAATATATTTATAAATATTTATATAATTATTTATTTATAAGTCTCTTTGGTTAACAGCATCTGCTACATGACTGAAATATAGGACTAATTATTAAATATATTTAAGGTAATTTATTTTCAGAATTTTATATAAGAATTTAATAATTTAAAAATATATCGATATTTATTTATTGTTTACACACACACAAACAAACACACTTTTGCATGATTTTCAATTTGTTAAAAACATTATTATTTTCATGACTAACTACATAGTAATTAATCATTATATGTTGTTTTATTTCATTTTTGTATTATATATTTTACAGAAATACACTGCTCACATTGAGTAAAGAATTTAATTCCTTAGTATGGAATGCAAAATTTAAAAAAAAAAAAGCTAAAATGTTATTTATTTTATTTATTTGTGTACAGTATGCAATTAGTATTTTATAACACACTTAATTATTTAAAATATTTATAGTACCGTATATAACACTTTTTAGATGCAGTGAAAAAAATTTGGTTAAAGCGACAAACTTCTGTTAAAGAGTAAAGTTTCTTACCGTGCAGATGCCAGTCTCTGGGTGACAGGAGTCCGAGTGGCCGTTACATTCACACGGCTCACAGTGGCCAAGGTACAATCCTCCTCCTGTGCGAGTGTATCCAGGAGCGCAGTCCTACACAACACAGAGACAACGAACACATGTCTGGATTGAGTAATACTGTCATCATCATCACTCAAGCATGGAACCGAGTTTTGACTGCTATTCATCCAGCAGGTCACAGAGCACAGATGCATTGTTCTTACCTGGCAGGACAGACCACGGTAACCAGGAGGACACTGGCACTGCTCCACCTCTAGAGCCTGGGCCCGGCCAGTGTACTCGGGCACAGCGATATCCATACGGACCCCCGAAATACTGGACGAGCGCATTTCTGTGTGATACGAGGCACGGATCAAGACATCATCGAGGTCCGCGAGCACCATCATCAGGTGTTCCCGGGTTGCCGGCATTCCATCGGGACGCTGCCAGTGTTCCTACAAACAAGAAATCGTCTGCGTCATGCTAAACCACATGTCTTGCTTCAGTAGTAAGGATGAATGGGTTTCTCACCTCTTTGAAAACTATCTCAAAGTCCTGTGACTCTCGGGCTCCTTGCCCTCTCCTCCACGGTTGGCGTGCCACCAGTGTGATGTCATTACCCTGTAGAAATAGTGATGAACAATAGTGGTCAAAGAAAACATTATGCAACATACAGACAACATCTGCTATCAAACTCACAATAATCTGAACATCAGCATCTTCTATTGGAGAACCTCGTGGTCCTGGCACATAGGAGATGGTATATTTCAGCTTTCCGCCATATGCGCCAACCTGCATAAGGATCAAAAACATAATTATTGCTCATTTTTAAACATAAAAAGCATTGATAAAAGTATAGCGTGAGAAATGTTTGAATTTTTTATATGAATCAACTACAACAAAAAAAAAACGTGCTGATAAAACCTGAAAAAAGGGATAATTAAATAAAGCTAATCCTGCTTTTTCTTATCGATCAAATAAAATCACAGAAAAGTAATTTCCGGATTGCTTTTCACGTCGGTTTTATTTATGACTTTTTAGTTTTATGTTTGGTTGAACAACAACAAAAAAACTAAAAGATACAAACTAAACAAAACAAAAATGCACCCTAACCAGACACAAAAGCAACAAGTGAAATCCCTAACTTACACAAACACAACAAAAACATGATAACGGTACTTTGTCCTGTCAGCACCACAGTAATAAGTACTCTGCATGTTGTGACTACACAGGCTGATTTGTTTAATAAGAGATGTCTTGGCTCGCCCATCTATCCCACCTTTCTCTCAGGTAGTGATTCAGTAATGTCTAAGGTGGATCAGACAACCTGAGGGGGGGGGAGATCAGCTGTGGGCGGGCCTGAACCCATCCATGTGTTTACCTTATCCCCTTTGAACTGCTCCGGGAGCTGCCAGAAGAGCACGTCATCTGGGTGCAAGCTGAAACCATTGTAGACCAAAACATACTGCAGCAAAGGCAGAAGGAAATATGCCAGCGTAAATGAAGAGGAGACGGAGAAAAGCAGCAGATAAGCAAAGCAGAGAGGAAAAAAAGAAACCTAATCCTGTCAGTCACTGACTAACTGCAATTTCAACAACTTCAGAATTCTTACAATAAAGTAGTTAGAAGAGTTGGGGATTTACTGCTATTTTCTATTTAAGCTACAACTACAGATACATATTTCTTATTACTTTTAATGTTAAAAACAGTTGATGCTTAATATTGTAACATATTATATGCATTGCTAACTTTTCTTTTAAACTTAATCTTGAGTGTGACCTTCTTAAGTTTCGTTTTTGGTTTTTCTACTGATTCACTGGCAACTACCTTGTTAGAAGGGCCAGGCCGTGGACCTCTAGGAAGAGCAACAGTGTTTTTTCCCTGTTGCACCTGCTGATAAGACCAACATCCAAAGCAAAAATCAAACAACATATCTTTGTTATCACAAGAAAACGTTTACTAGTGTAAACTACGAAAGTGCTAAGCTACCAGTTACTACATGAACATGTCGCCGCTTGTTTTTTAAATGTGAATGTTTGTTGCTGATATTTCAACCAAAAATACAAATTTTCACCTATCTTTCATCTCAAACCTATATGACTTTCATGTTTGGTGCACAAAAGAAGAGCTAGTGGGGAAATAAATGGTAATAATAAATAGTATTTATTGACAGTATTGTGCATAGACGATAGTCAGAGGTATCATCTGTGGCTGATGCCTTTGATGATAGTATGAGAATTATCATTATTATTATCAGGCTTATTTGTTCTGTAATTTCTGCAGTTACAGTACAGTGTCACTCTCCAGCTATGAATCCAAGTAAGTGAATACAGTACTTAAATAAATTAGTATGACAATATAGTGTACTGACGATCTTATAGGCTGATGACGGGACGATACAACAATGGAGCATATCACCAAACACTATTCCTTACAATAAAGGTCAATGGGATCCAATAATATTTTGAACCATATTGATTTTCGTTTCATTTTACTGAAAAATGCTCAAAATATCTTCTTTAGTGTTTCACAGTAAGTCATATAGCTTTTTAATGATATGATGACTAGTCCAGGTGTAACCTAACATGAGCCTGCATGAGAGCCACCAGTGAGAGCACACAGTACCTGAGTTGAGTCAGGGTGAGAGGAAAGGCCTGGGTCGTTTGAGGACTCAGAGGCCCTTAAAGAGGAAGTTAAACCAGAATGGAAAGAAGGGGCACGCACACTTGACCGAGACAGAGAATTCTGGGCCTCAAATGATGAATGGGAAGTTTGAGAGGATGAGAAGAAAGGGAAGGGAGACTCCCCATTGGAGAAATTAGTGATGATTGCCCAGATTTCATCATCAACTTTGCGCACTTCATCAGCAGGGTGCTAGTGAGAGTAAGACAACGGATGGAACAGGAAATATAGTGACTCAAAGGCTTTGTTCAGATATTAGTGTGTTTACAACACAAACATATTCAGTTGGAAGAAGAGGAAACAAAGAAGCCTTGTTTAAAAAGATGGTCAGATAGGATTTAAATTATGGTTATATTATATTGTGGACACAGTAAAAATGCCTCTGGTTTGTTGTTTGAGAAAATGCTATAGTGCAGTCATTTTTATAGTAATCAATGAACACTGCTACTGTTCAATATTTGAGGTCAGAAAAGAGATTTTTTTGAAAGTATGTTTTGTAAATAATGCTTATGCTTACCATTTGTTTATTGGTTAAAAATAAACTAATACTGTAAAAGATTAACAGTTTAAAATAATTTGTAATTTAAATAAAATTTTTTATTTCATTATTTTATTGAGAAAGCTGAATTTTTACTCCAGTTTTCAGTGTCACATAATCCTTCACAAATCATTTAATATTTAAATTGTATTATCATTAAATCTGAAAGCAGTTATGCTGCCTCATTGGTAGAAAAAGTGATACCTATTGTGTTAATGTACTAGAAATAGCGGTCATCTGTCACTAAATTTTGAATGGTAGTGCAAACACACTGTTATTAAGTCTAAACAAATGAATCGATTGAACAGATTTGATCACCTATATCCTATAGATCAGACCAAAAAGACAAACCAGATTTTTGTGCAGTATTAACAAAGCCAAAGAGAGAATGAAGAGACAGATGCGCCACAACTTTATAAGGCTAACAGGATAGAATGGGACATGCGGTCACTCAGATGATTAAATGCATGCAGGGAAGTGTTTAGGATGTCAGTGTAAGAATCAGGATACCACGTATGCTCTCACCTCAAGTGTTCATTCTGTGTCACTCACAAACAGCAAAATATGTTTTTCTCTCAAATATTATATCACTTTCAAACATCTACAGGTGGAGTTAATGCATGAAGATATGTGCCCTTCACCGATTCTGCTGTAAATTCAGCATATCAGTCAGTTTTCCAGTATTTAATTTTCAGTGCAAACTCTCCAGCAGTCAGTTTAATAAAAGCATTAAAGGATTAGAGGGAGTTCAGATTTTCAGATTAAATTTAGCACTTTCTGTTGCTAAGGAATTATCCATTGTTTGTGTGAAACAAGAGGGTGCCAACTTGTTAAAGTGCCTACAGAATTCAGATCAGGTCAGCAAAAGTGAACTAATACCTCAATGGCTCTTTTGGACCTAAAGACGTCTTTACCCATATCATTCATTAGCTGCCATACAGCGACGTCCTTTCTCAGCTGATCCTTCATCCATGATGAGTCTCTCTATTTTTGTGAATAAAGCCATTTTTGTAATCTCTTTATAAAAGCTTATTACAAAATAATGAATAACAATTATTTTGCAAAACTCTACGTCATTTGATTTTTCTTTAAGACTTTAATTATGCCATTTTTCAAACACCACAGTGAACAGTGAACGCCTGTAATTCAATAAATTCTAAAATTTAAAAAAATGACTGCATGGTGTTAAACGGGTGTCAACAGGACCTTAGTCTGTTTACAAATGAGGTTAGAATGGGTCTACGATAAAATCCCATGCACTTCAAATCACAATTAAGGAAAAATAAATTAATCACATGAGTAAATATGCAAAATGTTCTTAAAATATTAATGCACAGATGATCATTAGCATTATTATAATTCTAGAAATGCATCAGGCCAAATCAAAGCAGACACGATCATTTGCTGAAGCTGCAAAGATTACCTTGTGTGCTCGTCTAGTTCGAGCAGAATAAGACTTCTAAAAATGACAAGTAGATTCAGAAACACTTAAATCAGTGCATCACATCCAAAACAAGGGGGAAAAAATCTAAATATAAAAACACATCAGTCAAAATTAAGCTTAATGCCGAGTTCGGACTGCACGATTTTCAAAGTAGTCGCGTCACAGATCTTTTCACACTGCATGACTATCTGGGGTAGCATTCAGTCCCTGCTGTGTTCACAATGCATGACTTTACAACAGGAAGAATCAGCGACTACTTTGTCTCACTGCCAGACACATGCGAGAAGTGACACGGAAACAACGCGAGGTCACGAGTGCAAGTTCTCACGTGAGACTGGGATTATTATTAAAATTAATAGCAAGCAAAATAAGCTTGCCATACAAGTTGCATGTGTGCTCATTTGCAACGAAAAGAAGATTATAGAGGAGGTTATTTACCTTCGTAACTCCTCCCCCAAAATCCCGCTGCCTTGATGTTGCTCTCTCATTGGCTGTAAGTAATCGCCGATGTTATTTTCAGTCAGAACACATTACACACGGCATGATTTTGAACTCTCTTAGATCACGTTTTTGACAGTTCACACTGTGTGATTGTCACTCGCGTGAACGAGCACCGATTTGCCTGTGATTTAGGGCATTTGTCTGCGATTTCTCAAAACCTGTCTGCGAGTCAAAATCGGTGGGCTAAAATCGTGCAGCCTGAACTCGGTATAAGCAAACTCAGTTTGTTGATACTAATACCTACTATAGACTTTTTGTACAATCCAACCACTATGAAAAGTTTCTAAAATGCAGAAGAGCTGCCCTGACTACATTTTGGAAGAAACGGTCTTGGCAGCAGAGAAAGAAATCCATATGAAGAAAATTAAAAGCGGGAGGAGATACTTCAAGATAGAACGTAAGCAAACAGAAAAGAAGGATTGCAAGAACGATAAAATATACAATGCTGCCAAACTATACTGTACCTTGTCTCCCTGATAGGCGTTGGGCAACTGCCAGTAGTGGGGCTCCTGTCCATGATAGTTAAAATTAGTGTAGGAGAGTTGTGATCCATCGGTGGACAGCTCTATGGAGAAGCCACTGTCAATACGGTTGGTGCGCTGGCGGTTTACAAGAGCAAAACCTTGGTAGTTGCCAGGGCTGAAAACGGTGGAAACCTGGAGACAAAAAAATGCAGAAAATTAACATATGCCTACACAGACTGATGAAAAGCACTGGTGTAACTCATCAGGCCTTACCACATCTCTATAATGTCTGGAGCTGGAGCACTGCTGGGTGATGCCCATGCAGAAGCAAGACAGGCAGCCATCTTTGTTAGCAGGACTGAGGTAAAAGGTCCCTTGCTTGCAAGTGGAACATGTTGACCCCTCAACATTCATCTGAGTACAAAAAAGTATGTTTTAAAACTTTTTAGAATCAAAAGTTTTTAGAACCGTGATGCAAATAACATACACACAAACAAATTTATATTTTGTTACCTTGCAGCGGCAGATTCCATTTGCACTACATCCTTCGCTACCACTTTGGTCACAACGGTAACAATCTATAAACAGATTTTATAACAGAAAATTATAAAACAGAAATGTTTTTTCTTTTTTTATTATAATTTTAAGAACATTTTTAATAGTCATCTTTGCCAGTCCAAAATTACCAGTGCCTAGAGTGCATCTTTGTCCAAGCTGGGGATTACCAGTATATCCTGGAGCACATCTGAGGAAAAAAAAAAACAGACAACACCTTGGAAAAATGGTTTCAGAATGTCATGCAGTAAAAATAAAACCACATTAGGAATTAACAGAGACATGACAAGACCTGCCATGAACATTAAGAGCGATTTATGACTGCTATGACCTGTGAGTCACACTTCTTTGAGAACATGATTAATGCACAGAGCTTGTTCAAATACTTCCTGAGTGTTTTTTAGACAGGCTAATATTGCTAACATAAAGTCACTTTGATTTAAGTATAGACTATTGGTTCACAAAAGAATTTGTAAGAAAAGTAATTTGTAAGAAAAGTTAAGCAAATAATTGAACATTTCATGTTTGGTTAATGAAACATTACTAGAGCTTGTGGTCATGAAAGTACGCTATGTGAAAAAGAGGTTTCAAAGCAATGGCTTACTCTATAACAAAAAAACACCAAGAAAATACTGTACAACCAACGTAGATGCTTAACACATCACATGAAATGTTTGTGCATGTCCAAGCAGTTATTAACTGTCCGATTCTCAAAGAGCAAACCCCTGACATTAGTATATTTTAATGGCCACCACAAGAGAAATATCACACCACATATAACAGAATATTCATAGCATGCTTCCAAGTTTAAAAAAATGAATAAATTACAGCCATGAATGATCTCAACATCCAGCAGATGTTGAGTCTTTCTCTCTTTAAACGATTCTTTTCTGAACAGAGATGGACTAAAATAAATAAAGCCAAAGACAACCAGAAGGACCCAATCAAAGTGTCTAAAAGCATAAAACCACTTTATCCACCAAGCTTAAGGAAGCTGAGGAACTTGACAGAAAATCTTACCTGGTAAATCGAGGATCCAAGGTAGTCCAGACAAACATATTATACACTAATACAATACAACTCAATACAATACACTAAATACTTCAACAATCCTTTTAAACGCATACTGCTGAAAATACACAATTTTTGTCATGTTGATTTAACAAGACACTAAGAAGAGTATGAGGAGAGGATAAATAAAGAAGAATACTGAAGAAAACTGTATAAAAATATACAACACACAGTAATGTCTGAATGCAACCAAGAAATCACATAACATTATTAAAACATAATTTCTATAATTCTGCTAAAATATCTGGTATGGTTCAGATTATTAAAGGGGTCATACAAATTTTTCACAAGCTAATATGATTCTTTAGGATCTTAATGGAAAGTTTGTAATAAAGATTGCTTTAAAATTTATCAAAGATAGTGTAAAAAAAACGCAAATTTTACCCTGTCAAAAAACAGCTCTTTAGAAATCACTCTGTTCTGTGTACTTCCCCTTTAAATTTTAACGAGCTCTCAATATATCGCGATATTTGAACTCATGATCGATTCTCGATGCGCTCTTTTCTTATATCGTTTTTTTATTATTTAATTAGCGCAGATGTGCAGATTTCTTTACTTGTTGAGCCGCTACTTCGGTCGTCAGTTAGGGGGCACTCCTCATTAGA
>JAUMHP010000080.1:10420154-10436884 GCA_032361065.1 Enteromius trimaculatus
TTGATCGTTTCTTGGAAAGTTACGTTCAGTTTTATAAAGTTACGTTCATTCTTATTGGCACAAAAATAATCCCATAGAATGATAGGGAGAGAATGGAAATGGGAATGCACAAAAACAGGAAGATACGGATTACTCAATGTTTTATTGAGCTTCTACAGTATCTATATTTGTTCAGTCGAGTATTGTGGAGGGGAGAGAAACCTTGTTTCCCAGGAACTGGCGAGGCAGAGTCCAAGAGGATTCTTGCTCAATGAAACGACGAGACAGATCCACAAGGCGAAACTCCTCACTCTCTGGATCGATCAACATATGAGTGTCGGAGAGAAAACTCGGAGGAAATGTCACATTGACTCCTGTGGATAAAAAGATAGAGAGACAGAAAAAAAGATTATATTTTCAATACCAGTGTATTTGTTACTTTAAAGAGTGCAACCAAAAATAAAAATTCTGTCATTAATTCTTCACTTTACACACAGCAAGTGTAACCATGTTCAAGGCCCAGAAATTAAGCAAGGACATCGTTAAAATAGTCCATCAGTGCTTTAATCATAATTTTATGAATCTATGAGAATAAAAAAATGAAAAATAATGTCTTTATTTTCTTGCTACATTTCTGGGCCTTAAGCATTTCAGTTGCTTTGCTGTCTATTCATGGTCATAAACTCTCGAATCTCATTAAAAATCTTAATTAGAAGATGAAACGAGGTCTTGCGGGTTTGGAATTAGGGTCTCTAAATTATCAACATGATCTAAACTTCACATAACATACGACATGTCTTTTGCTGTAAGTAAATATAAGAACATCCTTTCTATTCTTAGCAATATTTCAATATTAGCACTTGCTACACTGAAAAAACTATGAAATATTGTACTAAATTGTATCAAATGTGATATATCAAGTTTTTGATGTCCATTCAGCCTTTTGAACAAAAACAGATTTTTTTGCTCGAGCCAGGATGACACTCTACAAAAAACAAACATGCATATTTTTTTACATTAAATAAAATCTGACTGATAACATGTCTGGCTAACAGGGTTAGTAATAATTGTCATGTGACTAACACCAAAAGTTGCCACAATGACTACATTCTCTGTAAATCCATGAACATAAATGCAAAAATCTGAATTTTCAATTAGTCGAGTACCTTTGAAATCCTCTTCCTCTGTGAAGCGCAGTGTGATTTGGCTGCGGTAGCGACCGGTGCTCTGACAGTGCTTTGTGATGCCAAAACAGAAGCATGGCATGCAGTGATCGCCCACGCTAAAGTATCCGTCACGGCAGTTACCTGCTAACGCGTACAGAGAGGATGACACAACTGGACAAGAACGACATGGAAGACAAAGGATGGTAAGACCACCACCGTCAGGTTTGAGCTGCCCCACAGTCATGAGACAACAATGTCACAACATGCGGTCAAAGAACAGCAGGATAACCTGTGTCTCGCAAATAAAAGATGACACCCATAGTCTCTTTGGAAAAGAAAGTATCAGAAGAGAACAAACATATAATACAGAACACGCAGTAATCCAAAGATGTTGGCTGCATTTGGAGCTGATGCAGTACCTGGGTTTGGTCTCTGAGACAAGCTGAGGACCCCGTCAGGAATGGCAAACACCAGGCCTTTAGCGTTAATGGCCTCGCAGGTGTACGCACCCTGGTCACCCTCCTTCACGTCACGGATGGTGAGCGTTCCTCGCCCATTCTCACTGCTCATTGTAATTCTGTCAAGAGAATCATTATGAAATTCGAGCAGTTTCAAGAGTCCAGAATACGTCTCGCACAAGAACATTGTAGCCGGAACTACTTTTTATATCTATGGCTAATCACGCAGGTACTGGGCTACTCCACAGCAGTACCTACTGTACTTGAACCAGTTTATAATAGTCCCAATATAAATGTTTATTATGGGTATATAGTGATTTAGAAAAAGCCAAAAACACAGTTTGAAAAATTAATTCATGGTCCACTCGCTTATTACAAAAATGTTGTACATTTTGAAGAGAAAAAAAGTTACAGACTACAGCTTTAAGGTCAATAATGTGTTTGTTTAAGTTGTTCATTTAAATAACAATCATTTATTGCAATAAATAATAAATTCATCTTACAAATTATTAACTAACATTAGTTTATTATTTACTGTAATTTACACATTTGTGTTATGTACAGTATTCAGTTGTTTTTTTAATTATATTTTATTTTACTGTTTTAATTTGTAATTATTTATTAATTATTGTAATTATTTGGGGTTTTGTTCATAGAACAATGATGTAACAAAATGGATCAGCTAATGGTATACTTATTAGTCCATGTAGAAAAATCGGATAAAAAAAAAAAAAAAAAAAACTGAACTGTATATGGAAAATAAATAAATAAATGAAATAACATATGACAGAAAATAACCTACAATAGCCTAGAAAATTATTATACAGAAAGAGAGCACATGCTGAGAAGCAAATCAAAAACAGCTCTCTGGTTATATATTAATAATGACCAATATTACGACACATAATAATGGAAAAGCAGCAACTTTAGCATAACTCTTTGAGATTCAATAATTGTAAAAAAGTTGACAACTTTTTTGCCAAAACAGACAGCCTGTTTCTTATTGAGTACATGAAATATTGCCTTCTGTTTTCATTTAGACTAGTGCTAAAGTTACTTAATTATTTATAGAGTTCAGCAAAGAGAGTTCTGGGAATGGATGATACCTTACTTTGCATTTAATCAGTCTTTAACAGAATAGTGGACTGTATGAGTTTAACCCAGATTGTGGACATCTTGATCATTCTGGAGTATTTAATCCACAATGCTTATTACATCCTAACCTACCTGCTATTGGCTGGTATGTGTCCCCAATTAAGACGCCATGTGATGATGGGAACAGGCACACCAATGGCAGAACAAGTAAAGGTCACCGTGTCACCCCGCGCAGCCGTGATGGACTCTTCCGGCGAGGCGGTTACAGTGGGAGGTGCTTAGGTACAATAAAAACATACAGTATAATCGTTTCAAAATCAATTACAATCTACATATATGTAATTGTATTATATGAATGCTAATAGTAAAAGAGACATGTGGAGACAAGAACACACATATAACACACACACAGCAAATCTTTGATTCTAAACTGGCAGTCAGTGACAGCACAAGTTTTATTTGGCAGATTCATTCAGTGAGATTAGCCAACCAGAGCCGGAGGCACTGACGGCAGAAACAACACCAAAGACGCCTGTAAAAAGCTGCAAGCACAAGATCTATGGGAGATTCTATATATCTAGATATTTCAGAAAAGCTGTATGAGTGCAGCAAAAGACAAATCTTTCTTTGCTGACCATAAATACATCATTTTAGAAGCAGGATTACTGTTAGCAAGTCAAAGTGAGTGTGACGGCATGGTATGACAACCAATGTTTACTTGTTAAAGATTCATTTGATTGTAATGCCTTACCACAACCATATTCATCAGAGCGGTCAGCACAGTCCGGCTCATCGTCACACTGGTAACTGGCAGGAATGCATTCGCGGTCAGACAAACACACAAACTGCTCCGGGGCACATGTGTCCCCTGGACTTTTAGTGGCTGAAGGAATGAGAATGAACAATCACTTATAAGCAAGGTGTGTCATTTCTGCGCCTCTAGTGGCGACAACAGTAGATCTGAGGATGGAAGCTCAGCTCTGACTTACGGCAGTTCATCTCATCGGAGTTGTCTTGACAGTCGTTATCTCCATCACAACGCCACAGTTTCAGAGCACAGCGGCCGTTCTGACATTTAAACTCATTGGGTTCACAGGGAGATGGAGTTCCTTCGTAATTAAAAATATAGTTGTAAAACAAATACAGAGACAAATATCACCAGCATAATGTGCTTGGTTATAAAGTGTTTCCAATACTATGGTAAATTAAATGGTTCCAGCGCACTGCCGTTTGTCCTACCACAATTGAATTCATCGCTGCCGTCAGCGCAGTCCGTTTCGCCATCACAAAGATAGTCCCGTGAGATACACTGTCCATTCTGACAGGTGGCCTGGTCTGCACGGCAGGGTCCCAGGCCAGGTGGAGGTCTGGTTTTAGGAGGTGCAGGTGGAGTAGGGCGTACAGGAACAGCTTTGAAAATAAACAATATAATGAGGGCTGTCAATTCATTATAAACACAAATCAAATTAAATACATGCTGATTATTTGAAATCATTATGATGTCAAGCATTGTAAACCATTAACATACACTATAAAAGTCCATACTTATCTATGCAAAGTATTATATTAATATGTTAAACATCAATAAAATAAAATTCAAATATATATATTTTTTTCTTTTTCCGAAAAATATATATTAACAATATCAAATGCAGATTTGAAGTGCATTTTGTTGAGGTTTTTTCAGTTAAATTGAAGCAACGCAACTAATTTGGGCGACAAATGAGGACGCAATCTCACTCACGACAGTTCATCTCATCACTGAAGTCATTGCAGTCAGGCCGTTTGTCACACACATACTCCCGAGGGATACACGCCAGCCCATCCTGACATCTGAACTCGCCAGACAAGCATTCTCTGGGAACGGGAATCACTGAGGTGGCAGACAAACATATACACTTATGTGATGCACTGCAGTTAATGCAATACAGGGATATAAAATAAAACTTTACATGACGCTTTGTTGCAAGATGTTTCAAGGATTCAATGCAAGCCTATCATTGCCTTGCCATGCTAGACCTGCCATTTTAAGAGAACAGGCTTTGTTCACACGCACAGCAAAAATGTGCGTTTTTAGTTTTTATAGTCTCTGAATAGCTATAAAAAAAAAATTCAGATACTAAATTCATACGTCTTGAATCCAATTGAAGTGCTTTTTTAGTTTGTTTTGTTTTTGTAATGCAGTCTGAAGGTCAGGTTTGAAGTTTTCTTTTTTTTTTTTTTAAGTCAGTCCTGAAGATCAGATTTAAAAATCAAATCAGATTTTTGTGCAGTATGAACAAAGCCAAAGTGCAAATCTGTACAATGTTCATCTGTTTTATTCAGTCTTGAATTCTCTTATCCGGTACCCTAATCTGAAAGTAAAAAATATGGAAAGACTGTATGGCAAAAATTCAATTCCAACATGAAAAACAAAAGTAGATACTGCAAACACAAACATGTCACATTCTCTGAAAACGATACTTCATGAGGTGCATTCCTGCCATCAGCTTCACTTCAAATCAATGACAAGCCATGCAAAGCCTTTTGTTCTTCTTGTCATACTCGGGTCTTCATCAGATTGCAAACATGCATAAGTTTCATTCTTTATCCAGCCACTACATATGCTGAGAACTCCTTCATTTCTCCTAAGTAAACAAGACTGGACTGTGTTCTAAAGCACTATAGTCTCCATGCAGCAGACCTGTTTAAGGACAAACCTGGAACAGTGATGGGCTCCACAGGAGGGGGAGTATCAGCTATGAACCAGACCATAACCAAACAACATTATCTAAACTACATTACTGAATCATAACTAGTCCAACACAAAACTACAAGAATTGATAGTTATATAAACTATGTGCTAAAAACAAGGGTATAAAAATATGTGTGGATTTTACAATAATTCAGTTTGACAGTTGAAAATGTAACACATATTATAAGGATATAGCATATATATAGCATATAAGTTAAATACATATCTCCAAATAAAATGTTGTGTATTAACATTTAAAACAGCTCAATCCAGTAATTTACTGTATGTTTAACAGTGTCATGAAGGAATAATGGTGGTTCTTCACCTTTCAATATATAACGTGAATTTTGAAAGACCACAACAATACCTAGTAAAACGTGCTTGATGATCATACAAAGATTTGAAATGACTCTAGAATTTATTTAACAAGTAATAATAATTCTGCAACATTTATCCCATTTCCTCTGCCATTTGTTATTAAAATAAGAGTTTATTACTGGTCTAAGTTCATTTTAGCTGTTAATAATAATAATAGTAATAATGTTTTAATTTCTTATTCTGAAACTTATGTCAATATCTGAAAACCGAAAAATCAATCACCCTAATTATTATTAATAAAATGATGATATTGTTTAATTCTATTATAAATTGTGTTAATTTCATAAAACATTCTGCAATGTATACGTCTGTAAATATAGTGTATGTTATACTGCGATTCTGACATCAATAATGATATTCTGATATAATGACATACTGCATCGTTTAGTAAGGAATCATTGTTTAATCACTATTAACAATATAACATTATTTTAATATATCTATTTAAAAAAGACAAACAAAACCTGAACATACCTTCTCCAAGCCGTCTGAATTGGAAACCTATTACCGAGGTATCGTAGGAGGCAATGGTACCCTCTTTAACCACTGAGAACAGGACATTTCTGATCTGCGTTTCATTAGAGTTATTATCTGAGCCCACATCCAGCTCCACAAACACATCTTTGCCGATTTTCCTGCAAATGTACACAAAGCACACTTAATCAAAACAACAGTGCAAACAAACTAACCACATAAACCAACTTAATGTGGTTTGTTGGTATCCCAGTCTGGTCTGGAGGGTTTGGACACCAGCTTGGCCAGGCTTGAACACCAGCTGGTTTAAGATGATCATAATAAGTCTCATAAAGCAAAAAACTAATCTTAGGATTTGACACTTTGAAAGGAATTTCTTAATGATTGTAAAGTAAACGGACTATATTTTATACAGTGTTTGAAGCTAAAAATGTTGCTTACTTAATGAGAACCACATTGACGGTCTGCTGTCCCTGTATCTTGTTGTAGTCAGACTCAAGCTGTGGAGAAGATAAACACCATTAATCACCTCATACTGGCTTGGCCTTACAAAGTTTTTAGTTTTACAGCTAAATACAGATACAGCCTAAACATTAACACAGTAATCAGAGGAAAGGCATGTGATCAATAATATGACCCAACACGCAGGTGGAGCACACCATTAATTATTACTGTGAAAACTCTGTTGATGGTATTTCTTAGGCTCACAGTCCTTGAGTAAACGCACATACCGTATCGACAACAGCAGATGATATCTCGAGAAAAGCAGGAGAGAAGATGTCATCAAGTTCAGGCCCATACTGGAATGAGTTGGTGAAGTTCACCAGGGCCCGATAGTAAACTAGAAACAAGAGGAAGGCTGTCAGACTCTCAATAACAGCACAGACAACAATCATTAATATCTGCCGATAACATTTCAATATACAAACTATACACAAATCAATATTGTTATCAATAATCATTTATAAATTATTAAATATTATAAATAAACGGATAACATTAACGCTTTAATCTTATTATACAAAAGCTAGCTCTAAGGATGCAATGTTAATAAAATTATAAAAGAAAGCTGATTATTAATGTCATGCTATGACTAATAATAAAATATATGGACTATAAATGTCCAATATTAACATTCTTCACCGTTTTATCTAAATAAATATAAAATCATTAAGAATATAAATAAATCATTTGAAATTCACCACAAAGTTTTAATCTAACCAGCTTTATTTATACACTTTTTGTTTTCATATGCGTGTTGCGCAGCAACCTCTTTTTTGCAGCCATACCTGTTTGTGAGGGACTACATTGTTTGACGGAAATCACTGATAATTGCGTACGTTTTTCGTATTTATACGCACATAAATCCTCAGGAAAACTTTCCGCCTACTTCACAACACGTGCGTAGGCATATGAGTTCATTGTTCTTAAACTCGTTCTTCTGATAGTGAATTTGTAGGCTTCTAAATCAGCTCCCATGTGCACGAGGTTAGCAATTGGCATAATACACGTCCAAACCAGCTCCATATAAAGGTTTTTCCAAAAAGCGGCACTCGTCCAGAAAAAGTCAATTTTGTACCGAAACAAAAGAAAAAGAAAAAGAACTTTAACGGTAATGAGAGTGAGGTTTATCACTGTTTATATAAGGATAGATCAGGTGATTGAAGGGGTTTTAGGCACTAAACAACGCCCCTTAGCTGGTATAAATTTACTGTCAACCATGGCTTCCTGGGGCTTATTGCTTTAGTGTTCTACGTATATATCTAATGTATCCAAAACTACTTAAAACCAATAAATGTAAATGATAAAAATAATAATTATATCAACAATATATACTACTAGTATAGTAGTATAGTTTCTGGCCACTTTTCAGCCTGGAAGACCATCTGGCTGACCATCTACTGTAACTAGCCAGACTAGCCAGGATGGGAGACCAGAAAGACCAGCCTAAACAAACTAAAACCTAAAAAAAGGACATGAATAAAAATGTAGGTGAATGGCAAAATCAAACATGTCCCTAAAAACAATTGTCGGGTGGAGGCACATGTACAGTAAAGTGGGATTGGGTCATTAAAAGGTCAATAATCATTGAAAAAGTACAGCACCATAAAATGAAAAGGTTTCAGCATCGACAGCACCAATTCCTCAGCAAAAGCTTCCGTTCGATAAAAAAAACAAATACACGCTATTAGCTTATACCCACAGCTTCACAGTACGCCAACCTTTAAAGAGCTCCCGCCCTTTTACTGCCCTCCCGGCAGCTTGCCTGGGTGGCTTCACCCGATCTCAGTTTGTCAAACTGAACTGAGAATGGAAGTCAATATTTGAGCTCTTTCTTGCAGTTAGCTGCCACTCGCCACAGTCGTGTTTAATGTGCCCCGCAGCTCATATACACAGTCACATACATCCCGAACTGACTCTTCTGACCTTTTACTCCTCTTAATGCCTTTATAGATTTATTACAATTGATAAAATATCACCAAAATTAATTAACTTGCTTTTTACACCATCTGGACACCTGCTGTCACAGTCCGGTCAAAAGTATTTGCCATGCACAAATGGTTTATTGGAAATTAGCACTTACTGCTGACAGGATTTGAGAAAGAGAGTGACCCAGAGCTAAATCTTTTCTAATTGCGCAATATATTGATACACAGCAGCCTGCTTCCTTAACGGCAACCTCTACTCCTGCTCTCATTACGCCGAGAGAAAAAAAAAAAAAAAAAAAAAAAAGAGTTAACTTTGGTCATTAAGAAGCAGAGAGGGATGAAAACAAAGTAAAAGAGTCAGAAGGTCTTGACTGACTGCCTTTGTCCAGGCTCTAATATGGCCATGGTGACGTAACAGGAAAGGGAACATCAAAAAGTCCCGTCAAAGTGTTAGCACTGACCCTTGATTAATCGAATCGCTGGTGTGGGCACACTGTAAAAGCATCAGCCTGTCTCTTTCGGTGGCTCAGTCTGCCCAGCACCCATAATCTCATCTCGGTAGCTCTCACTAATAAGGCTGCAGCTCAGAAAATCACATTCTCACTCTAAAACAGGGCAAAGCCCAATTCAGTCTTTCCATTTAGGAAATACCCAGTCGAAAGCCAGCGAGGACACTGAAACCGCTTTCGGACAAGGGAAAAGACTTCCAAATGCTGAATTCATAAACTCTTCTTGCTATACAACAGCATAACTTTGCCAGCTTTGTGGGCCGAGCCCTCGACGGGGCACACAGAGGCCTGCGCAGAAGACAAAGAGCTGATTGAGCCAATGCGGCCTGTCTGGCTTGAGTCTTTCAACTCGACCTTCATTCCCTTCTCTTCTTCTCCTCCTCCCACCAAGAAGCCTTCACACTGAATCAAACACTCAAAGTAGTCTTCTTGTCTTATTTTGCAGCTCTGTGGAATGCACTTGGATGGGAATTCGCGATTTTTCACGAGGCTATTCTCAGATCATCCAAATGTCAAATGTGCATGTGCGAGAGGAAAACCTCCATCCATCATAATGTCACAAAGCCAGCTGGCGGGGCATCTTGTTATCGTTCTGGTACTAAACAGAATTTCACACTGCAAGCATGGCAACGCGTAATCGGTTTAGCTTGTGTTTACTGCTCTGAAATCACACAAGCAAATGTGTGAATGCATAAATTAGAGTGTAGAAGTGAAAAATAATGTGGGGCAGCCAACAAAAAAAGAAAGGAAATCATGTCAGTAGTGTTTTTCAACCTATGTGACAAAAGTAAAAGTTTACAGGTATTTCTGTTGTACTAATGACAAAAGAATGCCGGCTTTCTCAACAGAATTTGGATGCACAGGTATTGATATGACAGTCTGATTTTTTTTACTTATTCATAAATGAATTATGTCTATGAATTATTAAACAATTGTTGAATTATTAAAATGTAATTTATAGACATTTATAACTTAACCTTACACTCATGTAAAAAGTCACCTAACATAATATTCACCTGCATTCAAGGTGTTTTTTTTTTAACGTTATTTTTTTAATTTTAATTATCTGGCAAATACTATTTTCCTCCCTTTGTCTTTCTTGTGTGTCACTGTCATAACTCCAAGTACTTGGATATAGCACAAAACAGGGTGTTAAAAACCTAATTAAATATGCAGCTGCGATTCAATGGTTCTATTGTTTGAAAGAAACCATATTGAATAATTAGCAACATAACTGACGAGTTCAGCTGAGAACACGACCTACTGTACTCATGCTGCCCAGGGCTCAATATGCCCCAAGAGGACTGAGATATGCAAAAAAAACTGTTATATCAGGAATTAGAGTCAAGGGTCAATGGAAAATCATTGTGCACAGAGTGAATGGAACACGAGAGAGAGAGAGACGGGAAGAGTATGGAGGAGTTTCATGGGAAGTGATATTAAAGAACAAAACAAGAAAATAGGTACATTTGAGAATGTCTCAGACGGATGAGAATTAGAAGTTTAGATTAATATAAACAGCTATGATATATCACAGCTTTTTAAGAGATATGAGATTCTGTAAAAATACCCCAGCTGGAGAAGTCACGGTTTAATTGACTCATGTTTTTTATTTTGAATGGCAGATCTTGATTTGTGCATGTTCAAGAGTCGCATTCCTCTGGAACAGCAGAACACTGACAGTGAAGCACTGAGCCAGAGGCGACGCAGCATATGATCAACATCTGTCTGTGAAGACACGGATCGCTGCCAGAACTCTCTCAGCCCGGTTTAATGCCAGCTACAGTTATCTTGGTGGGATCTCATTAAGTCATTGTAGTTTGCAGGATATCCTCCACTCCAGCCAGTAACCATACTTCCACTATCTGCATTTAACTCTTCAACGTGTGTATGTGTGAGAGAAGAGGTATATTCTGGGCAACCAATGGGAGGGCCACATCCTGTTATTATTTAAGAAAACGGCAAAGATAATTGGTCTTGACGTCAAAATATTCTGATTAACAATTTCTGGTTCCCAGTTGAGAATATTTTGTCATTATTTACTCATCTGTATTGTGTTTCAAACCTGTACAACATTGTCTTCTGTAAAACACAAAAGATGATATTAGAAGAAATTTTTTACTTGTGAAAGTTAAAAGAACAATGGAGTCCCAGTCTATTATTAATTTTAGTATAATATTTAGTATTATCTTAATATTTTGAATTCGCTTTTTTGACATTTCGCTTTTTTTCTTTTTAATTGTATGTATTTTTATACATTGTAGTTTCATAATTTTTTTTTATGTTTTATCAATTTTATATACATTTGTCATTTTTATTAGTTGGCAGTAACTAACCAAATTAAAATAAGTTTTCATCTATAATTTCTAGGGATGTAACTGTAACTTCACGGTACGGTAATACCTCGGTATGAATGGCACGGTACGGTATTTATTGAATTATTTACAGGAAAAACAAAACTAATGAAGAGACTCAAAAAAAGTGCCAGAAGTGTTTATTAAACAGTTTACATGAACACTGAACATATCAATGGCATACATATTAGCCATCTATCTGTAAACTCTGAAACAGGAACTTCAATTTTTAAATTTTAAATGACAAAAAATTATTAAACCTTCCACACATCTGATTTAACCTGTCGCTAGATGACGTCATATGTCAATTTGCATATTCATTACTTTAGTGCGTCATATTATCTTGCTTCTCTGTGGTCACACTGCAATGTTATTCAATACACCCTAATTCTCAATATAACCGTTTTCACTGATATATTTTAATGGTTTCTGGTGTCAGAAAAACAGAATGAACGGGCAGTACTGGAGACTCGTTGAGGTTTGTCCAAGAAGTCGCTAGATTTTATGCTAGTCGCTTTTAGGAAAAAATGTCGCCAAGGGGGTCTGAAAAGTCGCTAAATTTAGTGACAAAGTCGCTAAGTTGGCAACATTGATCTCTAGCGACAACAGACCGCTGTAGTTCCCTCTACCTCCCGTTCGCTTGAGCAAACTTTCTTCAGAAGACCTATCGTTTTATCGAGTCATGCGACCACAGCAGTACCGAAAAAATTTGGTATTGCAGTATGATGGTATTTACAATACCGTTACATCCCTAATAATTTCTATTTTTTTATTTTAATTAATGACAATTTTTTTTTTTACTTTTTAAATTTTTCTTTTACATTTAACAAATTAGTAATATTGCCTTGGCAACTTATTTTCATCTATAATTTTTATTTTATTTTTGTTTTTTTAATTATTGAAAAATATTTTTAATAGTTTGTCTGTTTCTGTTAAAAACAGAGTACGCAAATAATAATTAAAAAAAACTGTCCCTTTAAATCCACAATAGAAATCAGATGCAATTAACCTAAATATTCTAGTCTCAAGATCTATCATCTTTCAGTCTTCATTTATTTCAATTACATTTTGCTGCAATCTAAATCTTCTGCTGTGACTGCACTACAAGACAGTCAAAGAAACCATGCCATCAATAATTAAAAAAGTATTTTGAAAAACAATCTGGGATTCTTATCAATCTCTAAACAGGCACCTGTGTGAATACCAGCAAATTTGCACAAACTTTCTATGAAAGATAACATAAAAGCACATCCATCTGAGTAATCGCATTCACATAGTCAGTACAGAGCGGTAATGTGGTTGAGAGATAGTTTCCGTAATTGCTATGATTGTGTATTGCTGTTCATTCCATCCCACGCTAAGTGGTGTTAATGAGGTATCCACAAATTCAAAGCCGTCCTGCATCAAAATCAAAGTAGCGAGTTGAAAGAAGCGACACTATTAGAACTGTCCTTTTATGTACTGAACTGCTACTGACAATTTCACACTACAAAGCCCTCAGTGTGCTATCACAGAGAGACAAAGCAAGCACTCTTTATTCCTTTATAGATAAAACAAGCGCGAACACACTTCATTCTTTCTCTCTCTTCATTCATCTCCCTACTGTCTCGCTACTGTATCTTCCACTAAGTTCTTTTGATCGCTTGAACAATGAATATTATTTATTTAGTTTGGCCACTGGAAGCCAAGCTGCGAATTGTTTTATAAATCCCATAAGATGGATTATTACTTTCATTATGGCCACTCCCAGGCCTTCTGGAGGAAACCCCTGAAGCACAATAAAAACGCTCGACTGGAGTGAAATGCAAGGATGTTTCCATTAGCAGTAAAATGAGCTCATTCACTGGAGGTCAACTAATGCAATCATCATAACTATCTGCATGTATTACAGATGTGGAAGATTATTTTTCAACAATGGGTTAGAAGCTCAGTGCCTTTCAAATTCTGTGTCTTTGTGAATCTCATACTGTAAGGACATTAGTGATTCCAAATGTGTCCAGTGAGAGAAATGAAGCAATGTTTCCTACGGGGGACAAGATTTTCCAAGGCAACGCATATGTTGCTGCCATAACAATGAGTGGCAGTGTCTAAGCATGAAAGCTAAAGATTTTTAGGAGGTTCTGTTCAGTAAACTAGTGATTCTCAACTGGTTTTGCTTCGGATTTTACATTAAAAAAATAAATAAATAAATAAAAAGTGTTAAAATGCTACTGTAAAAACCTGTTAAATAGTTAACAGTAAATGCACTGTAAAATAATTAATTCAAAATAACTGATTCTCCTTAGTTTTTCTTATAAAGTTATGTATTTTAGGGTTGCAAGTTACATGTTGTTAAATTAATGTTTATTGCATATTGATGGTGACACCATGATGGTGTTCAGTGTTTGTGTGAATGACACTGAGCACCTTCTATATATGTTCATATTTAAAAGCTGCTTGTGATGGGCTTTGGTTCATCATGTGACTTTCTCATCACCTGCATTTGGTGGTTGTCATTGAACTTCAAAGGTAAAAAAGAGATTTCAGTACTTTATATTAACATTGAATTAGTTCATGAAATTACAGTATTTAACTGTAGATTTTAGTGATGGGAAGTTCGGCTCTTTTCAAAGATTCGGCTCTTTTGGCTCGTCTCCCTTAAAAGAGCCGGCTCTTGCGGCTCCCAAATGGCTCTTTATTTAGTATCACTCAGAGCCTTCTTTTTAGCCCAATTTATCAATTGTGAATGTTTTGTGTATTAGTAAGCAACTTTTTAAATTCCTTATTTTTCATACAAAAAATATATAGGAGCTTAGTCTGGCCAAGCTACCCTACTACCCGCTTTTTGGGAGGTGGGCTTAACCTGCGTCCATCAGATGCCTCTGTATATTACTGGACGAATCTACAACCAATCAGACCACTCATTCCGATGACGTACAGTATGCGCAGTGACAGACCTAAAGACACTGTAACCAATTGTAGCTAGCTTCATTAAAGCAGTAGGAAAATGTCTTTGCTTACTTTAATTACTTTTGCTCCGTTTTCAAAGAAAACCTGTCATGAAAATTTCTCAAAACGGCTGCAACAGCAGAGTCGAACGATTGTTGCTGCTCGGTACACGCCATGTTTGAAAGCCATACAATGTTCCCAAATGAAGCCCCGCCCCCCTTTCAGCAGAAGAGTCGGCTCTCCCTGACGGGAGTCGGCTCTTCTCATTCGCTACAAAGAATCGGCTCTTAGAGCCGGCTCATTCGCGAACGACACATCACTAGTAAATTTAACTTAAAACTGTTAAAGCAAAAATTTTACCATATGTTTTATTGTAGAATTCCAGCAACCACAGCTGCCAGTTTTTCGCTGTACATTTTACAGAATTAAGCAGACTGATAAAAAACATTAAAATCATAATTATTATAGTCTTCCTCAAAATTTCTTCCTTGCACTGTGAGAGAATGAGTATTGGGGTACTTACTTAATTGTGTTTCTTAGCATTTCTTTGTAATTATTTGTAAAATGACCAGAAACCTTTTGAAAGTGAAAATAAGGTGAAATTACTTGTGAACTGGCTTCATTTTACTTAGTTAATACTAAAAATATACATATATTTAAAAAAAAAAAAAAAACTAATGAAAAAGTAAAATTGAATTAATGATAATAAAAGCAACATTTTAAAAGCACAATACTAGTTATATCTAAAATAATTATATTAACGCTGTCAAACGATGTGTATATATTTTTTTTATATAGACATAAGATGTGTGTGTGTATATATATATATATATATATATATCTTGTAATAGTTAAATTTATTTACATTTCTATTTAAATTAATTTCTTTTAATTTATTGCTGTTCATGACCCAATCAGAACAAACGTGTGACCGTTTTTAGTTCATGACCCACCAAGTCAAAAATACTGCTCTCTACATTCTCTTAACTTTCTCAACTCTTTCTCTTTTCTCTTTCTGACACAATGTATATGGCCTCCACTGAGAAGGCTGCACCACAACAACATAGAAACCAAAATAACCGCAGCTGCCCCTCCACATCTCCCAATCCTGCTGTATGACTATCATCTTTGCAGCCCTGACACACAACATTACATCAACTGCACCACCAGGACAGCCAGAAATGGAAAGCTGGGTGGCCTTTTTACTGGAAGGTTTTAGGACTCTATACACTTATACATCTTTCATCAGATGTTCTGACATCTGCTCAATTTTTGCATAGCTCCAGTCATGCACAAGCGGCACTCAATCTTTGTGTGCAAGGGACCATTTTACCTCAGTAATAGGATTGAGATAAATTCTACAAACGTAGAATCTTTCCAAAAGATAAAATCAAAACAGACATGCATTCACATACATACAAACACACTATTTAATATATCATATATTTTATTAAACTGTCACCACAGCAGAGTACGCCATATCTTTCAAAACGTGCATGAATTCAAAGAAACTTGGATTAAGTTTTAGCTGAACACCTCTGATTATGCTTATGATTTCACAAATTAACAAGTCAGTCCTTTGAGCTTCTCGCCTAGTCAGCACTTTAATCAAACACAAATTCCTTGTGGAGGTGTTGAGATAAGCATTCTCATGGCCTCACCTCAAAATGATCTCCCAGCCATACTTTCTAACCAAAAGCCCATCTGTATGCTATAAGGGTGGAACGAGATGCGACTGGTCTCACGAGAAATTGGCAACATCCTCGCGATATTGGTATGATGAAGCGCAACAAATCTCAGACAGAGAACTGCTGCCGCGTTTTATTTCTGACGTGCTGAAACAAATTCCAAATTGTTTTCAACAATGGTCGCTTTTTTCGTGTCCAGTGTAGGCAGACTTAGGGCCGGTGTGTCCTTTACTTTCCGCATTCCGCTTTCAAATTATACTCAATCACGGATTAGTGCGGACGGACGAGGTCGACACATGCGCAATGCCACGAACTTGTGGCACTCTTTCAGCATTCTTCTAGCGCATACACAAGACCCTCCATCCGCAAGACCCTCCTGATGACGAAAATTATGTAATTATTAGGGGTGTAACCATACCCGTAATCATATTGAACCGTTCAGTACCAGGCTTTCGGTTCGTTACGCATACGAAAAGAACGATTCAGAAAAAAAAAAAAAAAAAAGAGAATAAACTGTGTAAAATATAATGTTTTAAAT
>JAUMHP010000080.1:10439822-10453342 GCA_032361065.1 Enteromius trimaculatus
TATATATATATGTGTGTAATACAAAAAACCCAAAACTGACAAATATGGGTTATTTGATTCACATTAACTTGGTAAATCTAAGCGGCAAAGTGGGTTAGTTAATATATTGACTAATGTAAAATTGGAGCAGTTTAGGTTTACATTAGATTCTGAAGCCATTATTTTCAAGGACTTTTAAACCCCACTGTATATGAAATAACTACACAAATATGAGCGACGGCAACAGCTATCAAATTATCTGTTTTCAATACTTCAGACTAAGACAATAAAGACCACTTTAGGCTAACGTATGTAGCAATTTAAAATAATATGTAAAAATATGGATCTGGAAAATGCATCAGAAAAACAGGATGCTGTGTAATATGTGCTACGGTAGCAGGATATGAACTCTCATCAGTGACAGGGAAGGAAAGGTGGTCAAGCAGACCTCTGGAAAAAGAGCACAAATACTCCACTCCAGGAAGCCAAATGTTCTTTCCCAAGTGCTGTCAGGCACGGATCTATAAATGGCTTTAGAGAATAAACTTCCCTCTTTAGAAGGGGGATTACCACCGGCTGACTCATAGTCTCAACCTATCCAGCCTTAAAACGTTAAAACATGTTGATTTGTTATTCACGATTCTACCAAATCCACTGAGATCAGAAATATGCTTGGATAAATGAAGACATCCTGACTTCAAACCAAGCTCATGTGGTTTCTTGAACCTCAAAGATCATCAATGGGTCATCAGATCAGTTTTGTGGTCCAGTTCAAACTTAGAGGGACGATTCAAGTTTCATCTGCTGAATTTGAGTCTACATTTAGCAGACTGTATGTGTTTGAGTCTGTAGGTGGTCGCTTCATAACATTGAGTCTCACAGAGGGGATGTTTAGCTGACCTAATCAATCTGGCACCAATTAGTTAACACTGTTACCCTCTGGTACTTCATCTTCTGAAGTCGCTAAAGCTACAGCAGAAATATCTCTTTCTAATTTAAGAGCCAGCATATTTGTGTGAAGGTGGCCATGTAGTGCTATTTCGGGAGTAAAGCTCAGGTGTCTGACTGCAGAGTTCTTACCAAAACAATCATTCCAGCATGATGTCATGCAATACAATGGCCCAGACTGACTCCAAAAGGACAGACTGAGAAGCAAAAGTCATTCCAAAGAGGTCCGAAGGTCTGACACTGCAGCTGAGACACGTTTGGTATTTGTTATCTGAATAACGCAAGGTCTGTTTACAAAATGAGACTGGGTGCAGCACAACAGAAATCATGAGTTATAAAAATAATTTTTAGGTGACTATATTGTTTTTTTTTTTTCAAAAAAAAAAAGAATTTTTTTAATTGGCACAACAATATGAGTTAAAGTGCTATTAAAAATGCACAGAAATTTCTTTGTATTAATCCCATATTTTTAAATTCTAATTTTAAATTATTAAAATCGTTTTTTTATTTGTTTATATATCATATAGTGCCATTTAAATGTTTGGGGTAATTTTATGTTTTTAAACAAAAGTCTATATATTCAATAAGGCTGAACTGTTTTATCAAAAACAGCAACACAGTAATATTATGAATTATTATTACAATTTTGCTGTATTATTACAGTTTTTTCAATCCTTTTTGTTTTTTACCTTTAACAATTTTTCTTATAATCAGTGCTAAAACAATTTTACTGTTTATTTTTTTAACTTTACTTATTTTATTTTACAGTTGAACAATTTATAGGGGATTTTTATGTTTTTGTTTTCAATATTTTTAGATGAAATAATCAAAATAACAGTATTTATAACATTAATAATTGTAACATTAGATTAGACAGATCCCAAAATTTTTTTCAGATTTACATTAGATTTTGAAAACATTATTTTCAATGTGGAATTCAAAGTCCAATTTATAGGAAAGAACTACACAAAACATCTGTAAAATGTGATAAAACTAAACAGGTTACCATAAAATAAAACTCATTAAAACAAGGGACACAAGGAAATCAATACATGGCAGTGTTAGTATTGTCTGTTCCGGCTGTTGTTTCTTACACTGACATTCATGCTTGCTGCAATGTTTACACTTCTGCACCTCAGCTGATAAAAGGAGAAACGAGTATTGTTTGGCTCTCTGACACAAATCTGAAGTCCTTGTTATGATGAAGCTGCTGTTTCATCACTGTGAGCAAAGGCGGGTGACAGGATGTGACTGAGACACAAATTCAGCAGACGTGACAACAGCAGTTCATTAAAACGGTTTTGTTTTAAAACTGATTTTGTTGATGAACCTCTGTTATTACATTGATATGAAATATGTACTACTGCGTAGTGTGGTAATATTTCATTAAAGAAAAAAAAAAGGTTTCTCACTTGTTATAGGTGTGCCTGGCTCAACTGTGCTTGGCTCAGGGGTGCTTCCATCCTCTTCTCCACTGATATCTGAAAAAAAAAATAATAGTAATAGTTTAAAAAAAAGGTTTGAGGATGGTAACAAAGCTAGTCTCCTATTCTCATAGCGTTTGCATTTATTTGATCAAAAACAATATACAGTGAGAAAAAAAACATACATTGTAAAAAAAATTTTTAATACATTTTATATTTGAAAATATTATTTATTAATATTTTTGTAGAAATTTATTCAGCTTTTAAACACACTGGATATTTTTTTGTACACATTTATAAATAGTCCTTACTGTCACTTTCAGCCATAACGAACATTACCATTCCTTATTTATAAATGCTAAGCAGTGCAGCATTCAGATAGTCCCACCTCCTGAAGGATCATAGTACTCTTCATCATCCACATAATCTCCCGGTCCCTTGTTTTCCTCTTCTAAGTCCTCTGGAAAGGGCACCTCACCCCACACTTTAGAGCTCTGAACTACCTGTAGTCAAAACAAATGAAACCACAATTTACGGGAATGAAATCAGCATCTCCAAACACATCTTGAGTTATGAGAGACCTACAGAAGAGAGGGCTAAAAACAACAGTCAATACCTCCCGGCTCCACTGAAGGTAGAAGAGATAAATATCATGCCTTTGTTCTGCGCATGCACAAAAATGCCTATCGCACACATCACAGAGACATGAAATGCAAGTACAAATGCTGTCCTTAAAAATTATTGTGATGCTACATTCACACGTAGCATTAAAGTATCAAACCGAGTGGTGTCTGCCTATGTACATATACTCTAAAAACAGTGGGTTAAATACAACCCAGTGCTGGGTGAAATACGGAAAACTGCTGGGTCAAAATAACCCAATTGCTGGGTTTGTTTATATTTTACTTAGCATTTTTTAGAGTGTAAATACACAAGCATACATATGTAAAACACATATATGTAATTGGTGAATGCAGGTGAACACATTTTACCTCAGTACCTCTGACACTATAACACCCTTAACCAAGTGAGGAGGTACTTTATCATGCAGAGATTAATGTCACACCCATGAGAGGTCATAAAAATATATGAGACATGACAGCTTCTTTAAAACCTCTGACATTATTATAAACTACAGCATGATATTCAAAGAACATGTTTAATTTTGTTAAGCATTTCATAATAAGAGTTTCACTCCTCTAGTGGGTCAATTCTGTCAAACAGACTTACTTTAAAAGTTTGTCAGCACGGAACCATCAAACTGATCAAAATCACAATGGTCATTTCGATAATGTCCATTTGAAACAAATTCAATTCTTTTGAACTAACCCCTTTCAAAACAGTTCCGACAAAATATATCCGTTTCCACAAAAAAATAGAAAAGCAGATGAAAACGAATGTTTGTTGAGCAGCAAATCAGCATATTATAATGATTTGTGAAGGATCATGTGATACTGAAGACTGGCGAAATGACTGCTGAACACAACAAAATTAAGAAACCACATGTATTCAAACAGAAATCCATTATTTTCAATTGTTTTACTGTATATTAAATATAAGTTATATATTAAGGCATAAAGATAAGAGAAAAATCTCACCAATTCCAAACATTTGAATGGAATTGTAAATTTTCATTTAAACTAACATATAAACTTTATACACGGCTTCTCTGGAAGCATTTTGCATAGTTTGTGGAAAATTAAACTCAACCAGCAGTCCATTTTGCTTATTCCTTCTTTTTTGGTCAGCAACAAAAGCTTTGATGATTTTATACAGTCATGCACTGTGGTTCCTCTTCTTCACATTTGTAAACGTGTTTGGCGAGATGCCACATTTGGCATTTTGGGTCTTCATAGCCTGCCAGTTCCCATTTCCCTGCATCTCCGACATGGCCACAGCTCCCATTTAAATGGCTCCCGCAAATAAATAACTTGATCTCCCCTCCAAATCCTTTCTCCCCTGACTGAACACTCTAAAACAACAATCCTGGAACTTTTTCAAAGGGAAAGCGCTGACTGGCAAAATTCTTTCAATTGGATCTGCTCAGCGAACCTTTGGTGTGATCGTCGCCTGCTTCCCTGTCTCTTGGGATGGAGTCCTCCCGAAACGAGACACTCTGTCATTATTGTCATCCATAATTGTAATGCAGCATATTTTTGGTCAGAAGATTTAGAAAAAGTATGTATGTCAATTTCAATAAGACACACAACTTAGCACAAGGAAACAAATCGCTACAGCACCAAAGAATTTACTATTAAAATTGACTTTTTATTTAATTACTACCATTACAGGGTATAAACACACATCATCCTAATTATGCACTACATCAAGTATACACTACATCATCCTAATTTTCCAAAGTCAATTAATAGCTTTATAGTATGATGAATAGAATAAAATGCAAGTCACTGTTCATGCAAATATCAGACAGTCATTGTACAGTATTTCCATACAATAAAAATAAATGGTGACAATCAGGCTTCAATTAAAGTTATTAAAGGATGTCTTTAAAGGATGACTTTTCACTTTATACTTGGTTCAAATAAAACCAAAAAAAGGTTAAACGCAGGTCATTCTCCAGCCTTAAGAAGGCTTGAGTCCACCTAGCCAAGGAGATGATAGCCTAGGCAATCACACACATACTACATTACACTGTCAAAGGAATCCCACTGTTTACTTTCCAATTACAATGTCAACAGTGTGTTATAGGAACTGCCAAGAAGCATACAAAGCGCAACATCAGAGTCTATCATTTTGCAAAAGATGTCTGAACCTGGTGAAAAGCCTCAAGATTACACTAGGGTTTACCCAGCTGCTGTTTACAAGGCAAGAAACCAAAATCTTTGCCCATGGACAATTACTAAGCGGAGAGAAAATGGCAACACATATGGAATACAAAGGGAACGTTAAGGTCTTGGCCAGTTTGCTTGGACTTCCACAATTCTAATGAGTGACTCACACTCAGCCTCCAAAGAGCAGTAATGATGGCTAGAAAGGACAGATGTGCACTGTATTGGAGGATTATCCGCTCCCACACACACCCCTCTCTGGCATTTCTAACCCCCAATCAGGTCCACTTCCAATTTCCAAGGCCTTACGAGTACAGCGTGAGAAAAGGATTTTAGTATTTTAGTACATCGGAGTGCAGCTGTTGCAGCGATGACTCAAAACTCTCCAATTTACAAATCAGTTTTGCAACATGTTCAACATTTTCCTTTTCAAAGTGCTGTCAGAAATAAATATTACCGTCATGCCACACTGATTGTTCAGCAAGTAATTAATACAGATGATAATGCAAACTCTTGAGCACTGCATTTACCAGTCATTATGTAAAAGGCAATGGAAAAATGGACTGAAATGCTTCTGAGATGCAACAAATTCAAGTACATGAAACATGGACTTGCCACACTGCATTACGCAAGGACTTCATAGACGTGAAGGGGATGTCGGTTCTTATAAACACACAAATGGAATGTAAACTGTAGAGCTGTAAGTAGGTGAAAGCCTGAGATATGCATTTTATACCCTCATCTGAGCCACAACACTTAAGCACAGCCTGATACAGGCAGACCGAGGGCAAACTTCCTGACCTCCGTAAAACAACTCACTGTATACTGCAGGGCCAGAGGTGCTGGCAAATTCCCATTAGACTTCGTCTATCATGAAATGCACTTCCTCTTTTGATATCACACTACTTTTAGCCATGCTCTTTTCTTGAGTAGAAGGTAGAAGTGCATAGTTGATTGGTGCACTGTTCCAAAACCTAGTCAAAACCCTTTCATGCTATTACTGTGAAAACGGTAGACATGAAACAAAGAAGAAATACCTCAATCAAAATAAAAATTTACTTAATTAGGTGTGCTATGAATTACTTCACCATGCTTGTTAGCTTAGCAACATAGTAACATCAACCCTTCCTCCTGTTCAGGTAGATGGAGCGTCTGTCTATGTGGAATGTTCCAAATCAGTCCCTTTTGAGTTTTAGTGATGGGTAGCAGTGGTTACCCCTAAGCAGGCAGCTCGCTGTGTTTTGGAACAGTGCTAAGGTGAATGATGAGGGAGTTGCAGTGAAATTCACTTTTTCCACACCTACTATCTACAGGGGCTATAGAAAAACATCCATCTGACTGACAGGGGATGACTACATAGATAAGACACAAGGAGAGATTTATGAATGCGCAAGAGAAAGAAATATCAAAAGTCATACAAGTACTGTTGGAAAAGAGATTCCTCTGCAAGTTTAACCTCTCAAGAGCAGGAGAACGCAAGGTGATGATAAGCTGCCAAGTTTGACACTAAACCTCAGCTTGAGCACCTTTAGGGTAAAGACCATGATGAGAGAGGCCCTTCAACTACACAAAGCACTCTGGACAGGATTTGACACCAAACCTTCTCAGCAAACACATGCCTCATTCACTTTAACCATAGCATACTCGGTGAATGAGGCACATTCTTAAACAAGTTGTTACGGTCTTCCATATGGGCTTGGGGGGGGAAGAAAAGGATGGACACAGGCTGACAGCATACTTTTGGCATAAAGAACTCTTCCCTCAGGTCTTGCACGCGTTCCCATGTAGACCCAAAGCATGCATTTGGGATTAAGCGAGGACTCCCACAGGCTGAGTACAAGATTTGACATACATGCTTCCTAATGTGCCCAGCGCAGCTGTTTCCCATGCTGAAAGCGAAGATGTGTGCTGGGAGTTTCGCTCTGCCACTGTTTAAACAATAAGGTTTCCTTGCTATTCGTCTTCTCCACTCTCTCAACATCCCTTCACAGTGAGACTCCTTCCTGCTTCATTTCACCATTGGCTCCATCACAATTAACACATCTGAGCAGTCATCTAGCTCACCGTCAAACTGATCTCCACGCTTGTTATTTAGAACCAGGCTTTCTGAATAAGCAGCTGACCTGTGCAAACTTGCATGGGAGAATTGGAATTGTGGAAAAATGAAAGGTCAAGACACAATTAGGCACTGTTTGCACCCGCTATTAAAGTCTCAGGTGACCTGGTCAGAAGTGATCAACATTACTTTTTACACCTGGTAGTAAAGCTCTTGTTTTAGTGCAATGGATGATTGAAAGGTATAAGCGGTCCTGGCCAAGGACTTATTAGGGCTGATTAGCACTTACACTACAAAGGCTATGTGGTCACATGAATTTTCAACTACCACCATCTATGCAAGTTACTACTAATAAAACCATGGTTACTATAGTTAAACCACAAATAGATAACTACAAACGAATCATGGTTTCATACACCAACCATAGTTTAACCATTATATTTTTAGTAAAACCGTGGTTATTTAAATCATAATCAATGCGCCAAAAACATGGTTACTACACTTTTACTATAGTAAAACCATTGTCAATTTTCATAAGGGAAGACCCTCACAATCTGCTGGCTCCTTGTGCTTTCATTTTCTCCATTTTTTGTAATTAACATCTCTCCGAGACCTGACAACTCATGCACCGTTTCTGTCTTCCTTCAATCAGCCACATTTTGTAACTTTAGATACAACCTCCTCACAGGCCTGGCTCCACAGGGGAGCAGGATGAGCCTCGCCCACCCAATCAGGGACTTGGCCCACCCTGGCCCCACAATTCACAGCCTAAAAGCCAATCAAAATTGGTGCGATATTCAACTGAGCTCCATTTATTTTTGAGGTTTTTTGTTTTTCTTACCGCCCATACCTGCAAGTCGCTTTGCATGATAGTGAAAACATACATAACACCGTAGAGATGGAATAAACACTCATATAAGAAGAAAAAAAAAGGTTAAATTAAATAATGTGCTGTATGCAGAAATAGATGCAGAGGGGGAAATGTAATGGTTTAAATAGGTGTACACATGATATAAGTGCAGATGTGTTATCTACAAAGTGTGCAAATTTTGGGTTTGTGTATAAATAAGCATGTCAGATGGACAGTGTATAATTAGAAAGTTTTAATTGATGCTAAATATAGCCTGTGGGCTGTTCCTGTGCCTGGATGTTTTTGCCGACCAGAAGGCAAGAGTTCAAAGAGAGAGTGTGCTGCATGTGAGGGGTCCAAAGTGATTTTCTTAGCCCTTTTCCTCACTCTGGAGATCTATAGATCTCGGAGTTTGGGCAGAGGAGCACTGATAATTCTCTTAACAGTCCTGATTGTCCATTGCAGTCTCTTCATGTCTGATTTGGAAGACGATCCAAACCAGACAGTTATGGATGAACAAAGGACAGACTCAATGATGGCAGTGTAGAATTATCCAAACCATGACCAAACCAAACATTGGATAAATAAACCACTCAATATTGTCCAACCTCAAGTGGTCTGGTATTTTCTAGGTTTGTACTTTGACTTTTAGATTTGTGAAATCTGCCAGTATTTCCCCAACTCTCATAGAGAACGGTTCGGAAATATATGCTCCTGCTTCAGTAGTTTAAGTATGGCAACACCCACCCACTTGATGATTGAAGCACACTCACAAGACGCAAGAGAGAGCTAAGACTTCATCTCACTGTGTAAAGTAGGAAAGTAGTGCGGTATTGAAGAGTACACACTGAAGTAACTTCAGCCACCATCTGGAAGTCTTACTCAGACTGCTGGAATCCCGGGATTGAAGGATCAGGGTTTTGTGGTCAAGGATTAGAGTCATGTTTATTCATCACTTCCGTTAACAATAACTGTCTGAATCACCAAGATACTAATCTTAAAAGGTCAATTACCCAACGTTTGGAAAAGTCATTCCAATGACTGTATGTGTGCATACTGTCAGGTTACACATACCTCATTTCTAAAAGGAATAGTTCACACAAAAATATAAAAAACAGCATATTTTACTAACCCCCAAGCCAACCTAGGTGTATATGACTTTCTTCTTTCAGACAAACAGTCAAATTCTTTTTTATCCTTGCTCTCCCTTCATATATACAGGATGGCATGTAGTAAAATATGCCTTCATTTTTATATTTGGGTGAACTACTCCTTTAAGCAAACCTCACTGGAAAATGCCATGCAAAGTTAGATTGGTTAAACAGCATCTGATTCACTGTTATGGAAAGTATGATTCTATGCAATGAAGGAAAACCTCCTAGCCCTAAGAGACCATGTCCTTTTTTCGACATTCTGTCCATTTCTATGACATCATCTGTAGTGTATTTTAAGTGCAGAAATGGTGCATTTCTGACAGGTGACGCTTAGGCCAGACAGAGACAGTTGCTCCTATGACAGAGTCATGAAATAAGAGCCTACGTGTCTCTTCAAACTAGGTCTGAAGCCAGAAAGCAGACTATATCCAACACTAATAATGGAAACATCATAGGAGGTGCCTGGGCTTGACAGCATGACTCAGTCAGTTTGTTGATAACTTGACACCATACGACTGAAAATTAAGGGAGTGCATGCAGTTAATTAAATATTAACTATTTGCCTTGACATCATGCTCAAGACAGTCTGATTGCATCTAATAACTCAGTTTTAATCAAGCGAACTGATACCATCTTAATTGTCCTAATGATGTGTGTGGGTGGGCCAAATGTGTGAGCGCATTCCAGAGGAAGCAGTTTTCCCTACTTGTGGGGGCCCAGATGGCACCTACAGGAGAACGCTCCCCTCAATTATCGCCCCAGCAGGGGAACCAATAGAGCTCCTGCACTTGCAGACCACCTATGTACGAAACCCCAAGGTTTCAATATTGCATCAGACCACACTGTCACCACACTCCAATTTACACCATCAAAACAACCCAGAGGAGCTACAGTCTCTCCACTGTTTCATCCTGGAATGTTCTGTTCTGACAGCACCCCGTGTTTATGGACACACATACACAGTTATGTCACAGAGGATAAAACATAGGTCGTAAAATATGGGTCAGAGAGTTCTTAAAAAGGGTTTTTGTTTTAAAAGGCTTCAGTAAAAGATTTCAGCAGGTAAACAGTTTTATTATCATTACATCAGTTTCACCAAACTTATTTTGCTCCATTTAACTTGAAACTGGTAATTGGAATGGTAAATGGGTGGTCCGTAAGATTTTATTAAATTGGTCAAAAGTGACACTGAAGACATTTATAACGTGGCAAAAGAAATCAAACTTGTGTCATTCTTTCTTTCTGTTCAACCTGGAAAAAGTATCCATTTCCCATCAAAAATAAAGCAGCACGATGGTTTTCAACATTGATAATGATATAAAAATATTTAATAAGCACCAAATTAGCAGATTAAAATGATAGCCAGTGACACTGAAGAGTAATTGTTTCTCAAAACCGAGGTTTGCAGTAGTGCGGTCAAAAGTACAGACCACTAATATTTGAGCAGTGTTAAACAAATTCTGATTGGCCATTTTTTTACATGCACTCATATATTAATGTGATGTGTTGTTGTGGTTACAACAATCGTCGATGAAGCACACAGGAGTGTTTGTTAGCCATGTCTGTATATCTGCCCCTGATAGACACTACATTCTAACGCTCCTGTATGAGCAGTGAAGAGCGTGAAGCGATGATGATCATATCTGTTGAAAGTGTGAACACTATGGCCAATCAGTGGTGTTTAAAAATACACTCAACGGCACTTAAAATTTAGTGGGAAACAGACTTATTATGAGATTCAATATGAAATTTTCAAGTGACCAGCCTGTGGACAATTTGCTAACCCATTAAGCCATCATTAAGAAATCATACATCAAAATAAATTTTAAATGAAACCTATAGTACTAGTACTATATATCTCGGTTCACACTATAAAAGTACAGTGACACAATCTTCTTTTTTTCACCTGAAAGATGATCTATCCATTCATTCTTGGAATGTTTTAGGTAAATGTCAAATGCAACTGAAATGAAATGTACATCATGTGACATTAGTTCCTTTAGTGTTTGATTTAAAAAAAAAAAAAAAAAAGCAAAGGAAAATGGAGTTGACCCAATACGTTACAACTTTTTTGTTGACAACAAATAAACATAAACATGGCAAAGCAATTTAAGAGTCTAAAAATACAGCAGTGTTTCCGGTAATAAGAGCTTTATGGCGACCTGCACTTTGGAGACCGAGAGCAGCTCTAGTTCCTCCAGACGACAGCTGAGCGTGGAGGTGCTGAGGCCAGTGGCAGCGCTCAGGGGAAAAGCTGTTTATTTATAACAGGAAGGGCCTATGTACTGCAGCTAGCTGTCATTTAAGAAGACCTTCCTTTCTTGTCTTGGTGACGCTGTCCTCTTTCCAAAGGAACCTTGGCAAAGTGACTGAACATACTTTGAAGAGTGATGCCACAAGGCTCCAGAGATCCGAGAGAGAGGATAGACACAATCAAACAGAATAATGTTTATCATAGCAGTGGACGTGTCAAGGATGTGTCAAGATGAAAGCGCAAAGGTTTATGAACGCTTGACAGCAAGACAATGACAGTAAGCCAGTTCTGAAGAATGTTACAGAGCGCTTCGGACAAATAAAATTTAAAGTGCTAGAGTGCAGGACAAGTCACACTATATTCACAGAGATTTTCTCGAAAACTCTCCCTGTCAGCTATAGGTTCGAAAAACTGAAATATTTACAGACGCAGTATTCCTGAAGTTTCATTTATAAAAGGATA
The DNA here is from genome assembly GCA_032361065.1 of Enteromius trimaculatus. Lineage (NCBI taxonomy): Eukaryota > Metazoa > Chordata > Actinopteri > Cypriniformes > Cyprinidae > Enteromius > Enteromius trimaculatus. Next base: position 10,451,739 of record JAUMHP010000080.1, read on the forward strand.
GAAGAAAGATATTTTACTGAGAAAATTGACCATTGCCAGCTTTAAATGAGTGATCTCAACATCTGAATGTGTTGCAGAAACAGCAAAACAATTGAATTCATATGTAGAGTATTAACATCTAAGCCTTGCTCATAGCAAATGATCTACAGTATGCTCATTTTGTCGTGATCAAAGTTGTGGCAGATTATTGACAGTTCTCATGGAGCTCTGGTTTCCCACGAAGACAGTGTTGGTGGCAAACTTCCGATCCTTATTCTCATGGCTGTCGGAGATAATCTGGCACCACCTGTTGTCTTGGCTTTAGGCCCCACTGTGCTGTGTTGTGCCAGGTCAAAGACAATTTAATAAGAGCTGCATTATTAAATGCTGACATTCATCACGAAACGTAGACGTGTATTTATTTGATGTGGTTTTTGAAGGGATAATTCACCCAAAAATTCATCATTTACTCACTTTTGTGTCGTTCCAAACCTAACAGTGAAAGTCAATGGAGTTCAAACACAACTCCAGCACTTTCAAAATATCTTTGCTTGTGAGAAAACCCATATCTGATAAAGTACATTTGGAAGACAATCATGAAAAAAAAAAAAAATTCTGACCAAAACAAAACAACATTCTTCTGTGATTACTTAGTATATCATGCCAGCCTGCCAAGAGAGGTTTAAAGTTGGATAAGCGCTTGCAGTTTGTTCTCAAGGTCATAAGTCCTGGTTCTATTCAAGACAGCTATGTCATAATTAACTCTGATTTGGCCACGTGGCTTTGCGAGGGCTTTGGAATTGTCAGCAATGACAACAGTTCAGGCATTTGATCACATGAACTATAGACAATGAAACTTGATATGGCAACTCAGTTCTTAAACTAGTCATTCCCAGAAGGCCTGCTTGAGAGAATTAATAAAGTGACTTTTGGCTTGATCTGGCAAGTTTCTGACTCTGTTTCAACCTGTAGCAGTTTTAACCTGTTTTTGTTTTGAAAGGATATTTGTTAATGTAATCTAGATGATCCTCAACACACATTGAGGGGGTCATTGAACATTTGCTCGCACCAGATCAGCCTGGCTGCTGAAAAATACGAACCAGCTGTTTTCTTTCACTCATAATTACATGAGTATGACAAATAAAGTGGCAGCAGAAATCTGGTGCTCCTCAAAACAAACAACAGATGCTGTCTTAAATAATGAACACACTCGAAGCCTCGCGGTTATTGAAGGAATAATTCAACTCAAAAATTAATTTCTGTCATTATCTACCCACATGTTATTATTTTAAACTTTTTTTGCATGACAAAAAGTAAAATGAAAACAATAAAATGCAAAAGCAAAAAATAAAATACAATATAGAATATAAAATATAGAATATATAAAATACAGTAAAACATAATAATTCATAGCTTGACAGGAAGTCAAGTTCCCCAAAAATATAAATAATGATTAGTGCTGTCAAATTGTTAAACAATTTAATGCAATATAAAAGTTTGTTTACATAATATCGGTATACTGTGTATATTTATTTAAATTAAATTTATATTTAGAAAATACTCTCAATACACACACATGCATATATTTTGAAAGTATTTACACACACACACACACACAATAGATA
>JAUMHP010000080.1:10454101-10464139 GCA_032361065.1 Enteromius trimaculatus
AGCCTTGAAAGAGTGTGGCAAGCTGATATCTCTTATAAATCACAGGGTGTGTGCTCTGAAATGTGCCATTTTGCAATGCAGAAATGAGCTGTAACTAAAACAAGCCTGATCAAAAGTTCCCTAAATGCAGTTTGCGCGTGACTTGCATTGTCTTAAAAGCACATTCAAGAGAATCCAAGAGGAAGTTCGTCTGATCAAAGAGGATTCTTAGTGGTCTCGCAGCAAGCTGCTGCAGGCTTCAAAGACCTGATTTGGCCCACACTTGGAATATAAAGCCCCAGTACGGAAGACTGATTAAGTATGAATGAAATTTGCTCTGGCAGGTAACACACAGGGACCAGAAGATGCTACAGCACCACTGACCCCTTTCGCACCCTGACTGTAGAGTTTGTGTGGGCGGACAGAGGTGACATTCCTCTGGGAGGTAAAAATACCACTCAAGCCAAGTAGCTGCAGGTGAAATTTCATCCTACTATCAAACCTCTTGTCAAAATGGCTGTGAGCAAGATTAAAGAGTACTGGGGCAGAAGACAAGCCAAATGGATAGAAGATAAAGTGCTTGCATTTGATGCAGAACACCTGTGGTTGTAAACAACAAGTCATTAATTATCAGTTATACTGTGATTGGGGTCACAGTTAAATGACGACTGATCCTCAGCTTTCTTGTGGATTTGAGGAAAATGCATGTGATAAGAAAACACAAACAAATGCATTAATTTATATATTCAATCTTATGCAAATAAATGCAGTCAAAAAATTTTCAATAATTGCTTTTTTGCAATAATAGGCTTTAACGACAATATACTGTGGCCACATTGCATTCAATAATACATTTTTATAAAATACTACTGACAAAAACTCACTGTCCATCTATAGCTACATGTTCTCATGTGAACAACCAGTAAATAACTACTATATCTGCATTTCCATTACCGCTCAACCTGAGCAAATTAAAGTTGCGAATTGAAAATACACTTAATAGAAACTCGCTAATTTCTCATAAACTCCCATATACCGCGAAAAACATGTAACGCTCTCATGAGGAGGTTTTTTGGCCAATTTGAAAGGTTTTTCGCAAAACTGTAATGGAAATGTTTTTTTTTGCATTTACTGGTCACATGGCATACGTAAAAAGTCATACGATCTTTCGTTAATGTATCAGAACCTCCAAGAAACACTTAATACGTGTTCGTTCTCGGGTGTAATGGGCTTTCCCTACCATTAATGCGTAAACAGTTTAAAATGCACATGTCTGCGGTGCTTTTTGGCTATGATACGACATAGATGATGTCAGCGATCACTCGGTTGATACTTGTGTTTACTCCAACATCGCCGCAGAGGTTTCTTAAATATCTGTCCATGCTGCTTTTGTGAGAGTTAGATGCATACACCTGCTTTGTATAAATAAATCCAAAATCTGTCAAATCTCACCAAAATTCGTAGCTATGACTTATCGCGAGAGGCAAAAGTGTATGTTTTAGAAGCATTGGTTAATGGAAACGCTGTCATTTTGCAATACTTTTTTATCGACATTTATCAAATATCGCCAAAGTTTTGCGCAAATCTGTAATGGAAACTGTAATGGCTAATGATTTATTCTCACAGTTCGAGTTTAAATTGCTAAAAATAACAAATCAATCATTCAGTAATTAAACTACTTTGGTTCCGCTGCACGTTTTGGGTTTGCTATGAAGAATCAACTTCAAGAATCAAATTATTAGTCAAGAATCAAACTACATGGGTTGAACTATCTTTATGATTCACTAAAAAAGAACCGTTTCATAAGAATCATTCGCTTGAGAGCAAGCAATCCTTGCAACCACAGGTTTTAAATACACAAAAAAAAAGAAAGAGCGAGAGAGAGAGAACGTAATTGGTCTACATGCTTGAATTTACACCCAGCAAAGTCATGAACATTTCTCACTGTACGCTTTGTGTTTCACATACAATGATGGATATTTTATTTTTTATGAGCGGACGCTTGCGGTTCAAGTGGAAGCCATGACTGCATATGTACTGAAAGCCTCTTTTGTTAGACCTCGTGCCTACAGCCTCAGCATCATGATTGAAGGTTCTTGACATCTCAGCTCAATACTGTACATTTAGCTCGGAGCACTGCGCTGCAGTTGGGGTTATTTCTGGCCGCACATCAGTAAACAAGTAAGAAAAGAGTGGCTTTACTAACATTTCTGTGGTGAAGGTGTTCTGGGAAAATCCGTCATTGCTCAGCAGTTCAGACCACCGAATCCACATAAACTCTGGAGGTGAGATTCAGGTAATCTACAAGCAGGTCACTGTTTTAGCACCCACATGGAAAAGAAACATGGAGAACATCCTTATAACCACATAATCTGCTTGCTTCCTTTCAAAGTCTGATAGAACATCAACTCTATGTACAACTTTTTTTACTTTTGTAGCCAATTACTTTAAAAGAACATTATAATTGTTACTGACACTTGAAAAAAATAACTTATTTGGGGGAAAAACCTCACTGGCCCCAAACTTTTAAAGGGTACTGTATATGAACATTCCTGCAGCCAATTATTTCGCTTGTGCATGTGAGAGGGAATCAGGTGCCCACTTTGTCTGCTTAAAATGCTTGTCCTCTGATTGGCTCATCCTAGCTCCATTCTCTTTTTTAAATCCTTGGGTTTAGCCTCCCCTTGTCACCCACTGACAAAGGATCAAGGAGCTGGCTGGTCAGAATCTGTAGGATTATCTCTATACTGGCTGGGTCAGAACTCTGGAGAATCTTGAGGCACTAAAAACACTTCCACCAAATATAAGAAGAAACTAAAGGAGATTCTTCTTACTTAAATTGAATCCACTGCATGCTTCCAAAAGAGTCTGAGACGTCAATGAGAATGCAACTTGAAGCTGAAAGCCTGATACAAACAGTCTATTACTATTTGAGAATCATGTAACGTAGACATCAGAAGAATCGATAACAACATTAAGAGAAGGATTCCATGCTCATTGAGTCAAAAAGACAGATGTCTTGTTACAATGTGCTTTAACAGCTGTCCGCCTTAATAGCTTTAAAGTCTGATTTACAGTAAAAGAGTGGAGATCATTAAGAAAATGAGTTAAACACAGCATTTGAATGAGTCTACTAATTAATACACACCATTTTTAATACACACAGACTAATTTTTTGTAACAAATCAACATCTGCTTAAGTTTCTGAAAATTAATCAGGACAAACTAAACTATAGTTAACACATGGCAGTCATGCCTCTGATGAACCTTTGACACCGATGAAAAAAAAACTATAAATATAAAAAAAAAAAAAAAAACTTTTTGTGTCCTTCAGGGAGTCATTTATTGTTCCAGGTTGAGTAAAGACCGCTTTACCACAAAAGTGTCCAAACAATTGTCTCTTTAAAACCCACTATATTGCGTAACACCATCTGTTTCCCATTTAATAGCAGCTGTTACGCATGTACTTCAAATTCAAATTATGAATGACAAAATAAACATACTTTAAGGCAGTTTACTCCTCCTTCTTGCTACCCTGGACACATAAAAAAAGCATGTCACATCAACAAATACATCCATTCTCTCAGTTAAACAACGCAGCCAGATCCTAAGTACTACAAAGTGAACAATGGATATGGGCTGAAAAGGGTTTTGATTATACATTTTTTACATCGATTTTGAATGGCCAGAACCTAATTTAAGTGTTTAACATAGCTTAATCCAACAGTAGGCAATGTGTCCAAAAAGATGTAATGCATGTAATGCATGTAAAGCAAGCTGAGCAATAAAAGTAACAAAACAAAGTATGTCTAAATTCATTACACATCTTCAGCTTTTTTAAAAGACAGATGCGTCAGCTCTGATTTTACACTGGCAAACTTAGTTCAGCATATCCAATGTTTTCCCAGAGGATACAAAGCCATTTAAAATGCATCTTGGATGCTAATGTGAAGTGTGTCTATATTAGCTAGTCTCAAAATACTGTGTAATGCAACCGTCTGTTCTTAACACTCATGGGACTGTGACAATGTTAAATATATCATATACACAGCATGAAGAAAGAAGGTAAAACGCTGTTTGTTCTGCTAAACTCACTCTGAATTTAAATCAAGTTGAACTAACTCAAGTTGCACTAACTTAAGTTTGTCAACATGCCAAAGGAATTGTGTAAGACATCAAGCATATTTTATGACTCTCAAACATTTTAGTTATGGATAATGTTTTTATTTAACAGATAGCTAACCAGCCTCTAGAGAATATATTAGCTAAACATGCATTTATATTTTGATGACAAAGACTACAGGAGTGACACCCAGATGGTAACTCTCATGCTTTGCGATTCTCACTGATATCAAGGAGTTAAGGTGAGCAGGATAAAGGGAATATTGGTAGAACAAGGGTAACTTCTAGACAAAGATTTTGACAAAATATAGGCCTTTTACAAAACCTTGGCTAATGTAAAATCACTACATTTACGTGCCATTGTACCATTCCTCTTAACAATAAATCGGCAGTAATGGATGACTGGATGTTGGTTTGGTTTATAGCATCTGCTTAATGGCTCACTGGGAGTTTTCAAAGAGGCACTGGAGAGCAAATTTGTTCAGTGAGACTCTTAATGAATAGAGGCTTTTGCATTCCCCTTATTGATTTACATTAAATGCCTTTAGCATCTGAAGCATTCAACAATAAATAATTTAAGCATCTGAAATCGCTAACAATGATGTTTAGGTGGTAGATATACTGACACCGTCGAGTATACAGTGGGTAACAACTCTATTGTCCAAGAGGGCTGCTCAAGGAAGGAATTCCCCCAGACTGCACCACGCCTGTTTGATCTCATGCAATGAAAAGCCTGATAAAGCTCCCAGACTAAAATTAAACAGAACTCCTTCAGCCTTCCTTCCTAAATCGTCCAGAATAAACATTCACTTAATAATGAAGCTTAAAACAATGCCAAAGTACAAAACCAGTCAATTGTGTTGAATAAACAGACAGCTAGAAGGACACTTACAAGGTTATTAGCAACGTATTCATCCAGGAAATCTCTAGGTAACAGGGAAAAGGTCAAACATACAAACCAGAAGCTACTGAAAGACCTTTCTTTTAAGGAAGACGCCAGACCTTTAACTTTTCACAGTAAAAGCCAAACCTCCAGCTCAACATGTGTGCCAGGGGACTTCTCTCACTATAAAGCAAAGCGAGAGGCTTTACCTGCCCACTCATTGAAAACAGATGTGAAGTATTTCATTTCCTTCTGGCTAATTACAGGCACGCACACAAAAAAAAAATAAAGATGTCCATGAGAACGGCTTCTAGAAGATTGCACGGAAACTCTCATAGAGGCCCGGGTACAAATAATTTAGCCCTAAGTGAAGACCCACAGAGTTTTCACATTCAGGAGATTGACACAGAGACTTAAAAATGCCACTGAACAGTTCATAGTGGCATAATCAACCAGAATCAGGTTCATAGTTTGTCCACAAATCTGCACATTTTAGATAAACGATTATTCGGTATAATATGCACCAATAAATAATTCACAGGAACATTCAGGTAAATTTGGATTTCATATTGACTTGTCCCTCTTCTAGGCACTTTCTGGTCTTTTAACAAAATATTGAGCAAGCATCTCTTGTTTTGTTGTATCATGTCAAAAAACATAACAATGGTTAGTAATTAAAACCATTCTTCGGTTTAAAATCCCGGCACTGCAGGTTTTCCCCACAAAAGAAGAAAGTGCATTCAACTTGTGCCTACAGGCAAGTCTTGCACTCACGCCAAGGAATTTGACTCAGCAAGGCTTTCCTCCATGCCAGATCTTAATAGTAGTGCGCCCCTGACACCACCCTTTGTGCCCATGTCAAGACCACAACAGAGGACTGCCTTCGAGTTTCCAGTGGCTAGAAACCTACTGTACAGCAGCAGGACTTCTGGTTAGTCATCAATCACCACTGGAAGGGCTGTTTAATTATCTGGTTTAAAGGATAATTGCTTTTGCTGGCTTTAAGTTGTGCGTTGTTATAAAGTCAAGGGTAATTAAGAACCTCTGGTTAGAAATGTCGTTCCCTGTTGCAGCTCGCCAACTGTGAGTAGTTGCCATAGGAATGCAATGTTTATTGTTTGGACATCTACATTATATTTCCACGTCCCACATTATTTTGTTTCAGATTTGGAAACTTATTTACAAATGTCTACATTTGGTACTCATTTACATTGTATCAGTTCTCGTTTTCACTGGGAACCAAACCCACAACCTTGGCATTGTTTGAACCACTTCACATTAAAATTTAATAGCTGTTGAGTGGAATTCACTTAATTTCATGAAATATTAAAACATTATCAAGATAAACTCAAAGAGGATAAAAATTACAGGCTTTATAACATTATAACAATCAGAGCCCGACCGATAAAGGATTTTGAAGGCGATACCGATACAAATATTTGTTGGTTTTAAAATCCGATATATCGGCCGAGAAATATCATTATGAACATTAGTTATTTGCAGTTATTTATGAGTTTTAACTAACATAATATGATAACGCATTTCAAAAGAAACTTGTTTCTTTTATTGTCACAACAGAACAGAGGAATATCAAAATATATTAAAGTTCTGATAAATAAAATGCATAAAAATACAAACTTAAGATATGAAACGTAAAGTCCTTTCAACAAAAACACAAAAACAACAACAAATCCAACCAAATCAAAGTTACCAGTTTTAAAAGACTTGATAAGCTTCATAAATATAACTTTGAATAGGACTGGAGACAAATTCTGTTAAGTTCTGATAAATAACAACAACAGTAAAAATATAAATTGCTAACAGTATATGTTCTGAATCAGTCAATCCTCAATAGCTCCAGTCCAGCAGAGGCAGGTTTTAGTACAAAAATAGTTATTTGGTAGGGATGCTCCGATCACGTTGTTCACTGACGAGCTGCGCAAATCCACGCTGATAATGAACATGGTTTTGCGCAGCTCATCAGGGAACAACGGCTGCGTGTAGTATATACGGCTCAATGTGAAATCACGCACCTGATGGCATTTAGCGCTTATTACAGGACCGCGTTTACTGACAAAACGCGCAAACAGATCGGCCGATCGTGATCGGAGCATCCCTATTATTTGGAGTTGAGTATTCACTAAAATATTATTGTCACAACAGAACATCAAAATATATAATAAGTATAAATATAAGTTCTGATAAATAAAATGTATAAAAATATAAATTTTAGTTACGAAACTTTAAAGTCCTTTGAACAAAAACACAATAACAACCAAATCAAATTACCAGTAAAGGTGTTTAGTCCATTTTTATTTTATTTTTTAAATATTCATTTATCGGCCATTATAAATGCAGATACCGATAGACTGGAAAATGCCTAATATCGGCTGATAATATCGGCCTGCCGATATATTGGTCGGGCTCTAATAATAATGATAACTTTTGTGAGCTATGATTCTAATAAAATGACAGTGAAACACTACAGAGCAGAAAATATTGGAATATGTTGAAGTCCAGTTTTAAAATAGAGTCTAGTAAGCATTTAACGGCCAATAGAGGCCAAAGTGATGCGCTGTGGTGATTTAAATATTGCAAAGCACTTAAACACACAATTCACATTCCTCCTTTATCAGACAATAGCCGAGTTTTCTTTCCACTGTTCATGCCAGCATTTATAAAACGTGGGAGTAGTTCAAAAACACTGTAAACTTTGACCATACAGAAGCCACGAGCGGTTGTAATGGATATAGGATGGGATAGATATATCAGAACATGTTTAAATAAGGCGAGCAAAGACAAACCATCAGATACTCCCTTGCCGTTGGATAAAAGCACATAGTTGAAGGCCTCTGGTATCTGCACCAATCATAACGTGCCTTAAGCAAACACAGTGGTCTGCAATAACAGGTTTAAGAGTGGGATTGCACTTTTTCCATTAGAGGACTTTGAAATATGCAGCCTTAAACCATCAGTGGCAAAGTTCCTACACGGAAAACATTGCAGCAAAGCACTGAAACGTCTGGTCATGGAAATATAAATGTGAGAGGAGAAGTTTGCGAATCTGGGATGTGGTTTTGGCACCCTCAAGAGCAGGTGGCTCCCTAGTAATTTCATCATTTCCAGTTTGAACATGTTTGTTCTTATAGTTTGGTACCAGGTATGCTTGATACTGATCTGAGCGTGTGGCAGCAAACGGATCGCTTGAACAACTGCCTGAAACTTGCATTTGCACCTGACATTATATAGATGCATCCTTATCTGCCTTCTTTAATTATTTCATTATGAAATTAATTTTAAAAGCAGTAAGGAAATATTAGGCAGGACTATGATATAATTCTGAAGGGGAATAAGTAGATACATTGGGAGTGAACACAAAAAGTGAAAATCTAAAGAAATACAAATTGTTGTGCTTTAATTGAAGCTACGCATATGTGTGTCTCTCTTTTGGAAGTCACTGTATAATATAGGACGGAATATGAGAGAGGAAATTATGAGATCGCCTCTGTGTAAAGACTCACAGGAAAACCAGGGTAAACTTTGTTATTGGGTAGGGGCTTTAGATAATTTTGAATTTCCCTGGCAGGACGATGAATCGGCATCTTGGCAATAGAGATTCACTGTTGACCCTAAATTCAATGCACTGCCACTTTTGGCTGTGCAGATATCCTCTACTGGAAGAGAGATGCAGATTTCCTCTCTTATCATACAGCACACATTGAAAGGAACCAGAGACCGTAAAGTCCTTTACAGAGAACTTGTGTTAAATGTCAATTGCCAATCTGCCAAAAGAAACACAAATGACACATTACCGGCAAGAATTTGGTCAGGTAAGATACAATCTTACCTTGCAGCCACATCCTCAGCCGTAAGCCAACACAAGAACTACCCCACATCTCGACTCTCTCATCTGAATGACAAAGAGAAGCTTTGCTTGCCAACAGCCAAGAGCCAGAAGTGCCCGGCTCCTGTAGAGGAGCTGTTGACATGCTAATGTACATCAGCCTCCTGGGTGGCTTGACTAGTTTTATCTGTGGCCTCTTCGATTGAACCCAGCAGGCAGAGTGGTGTAGAGAAGGTGGTAGATATGCTGAATAGTATTCAAAGACGCCAATCGCAGCATGGCAAACCGTGACAGACCCTAGCAACCACTTCAAAAGAAATTATATTACCAACAGTGCACTCAATCACTGCATCCAGGGGACACTAGGTCAACGACTCTTGTTAAAATGTCACTTAGACGCACCTTTACACTTTTGTTTTGGTCCAAAACTGCAAAGCAAGTCTTTGTGGTCTTTTTTGTCCACACAAGATTAGACATAACAAAAATCAGATGCACCATTGTCTCTCTTCTCGTTTTTATTTTCCTTTCGCTGTGACGTATACTGTGACCCGAGGGCACTGAAATTCTTTTTTTCTTTCTCGGCATGATCTCAGTGGTGTAATAACAGCCTGGGAGAATTCGCATCCTATGGGGGTTTGCAAGAGACTTGGAAAAAGTAGCGCCTTTCTTTCAGGGGCAAGCTGGGGCTTGTTGTAGATTAATGGAAGAAGAGGTCTCTGCTGAGAACTCCATTCACACGCTGTTTTCACAAGATCGAGCGAGACACTCTTTACAACCTCATCTCAACATAAATATCCAGCAGCATGTACAAAAGTCACCTATGATGATGATGACGTGTATTGATTGATATGGAAACGTTGATGATATGCATGTAGATGGCAGTACAGTATAAGGTAGACATACTGTAGACTTTGAACTCAAATCAAAACAAATATGGTGGTATAATTAGCAATAGATCAATATTAGGAATGCAATAAATCAAAATATGATTTTAATTTTAAGGCTGATAACAGAGTAATGGCCAATTATAAATTGAACTGAAACCAAGTGTTTTGAATTTTGATACAAGTAAATATAGACAATATCATAATATATTAATATAATCTACATATATATATATAACGTATAAATGCATCTTGGAAAAATTTTTTTTTTTTTAAATAAAAATATATGGAATATTGTGCAGTATATATATATACACTGCACAATG
>JAUMHP010000080.1:10470483-10486450 GCA_032361065.1 Enteromius trimaculatus
AATGTATTATTTAATGTAATAGTATTTCACTATATTATGGGTTTACCGTTTTCAATAAATACTTTATGAATGACTTACAACCCCACATTTCTGGGGATAAGAGGCAATAAGATGAATACTTTCAACTGTCAAGTGTTCAACGTGGCATTTTGCAATGTCTAAAAATAGATTGAGCATGTTGCTTCCTGTGGTGAGACGGTAAACAAGTTTACACACTTCCTTTATCTTATCTCTTACTGCTCTGACAAAGTACCAGGAGTACAATGAAGTTAATGAGAACAATTAAACTAATGAGGTTAAAAGCTCTTGCTTGCAGATTAATAACACAAATTAATTGGCAGCAAGTTTATATTAATGTTTTCTACAATGGAATAGGAGTTCCTCAGTTTTTCTTTTTCATCTTCAGCTGGTTTCTTGATCTTTCTACTCTATGTTTGTGACATTTTTCATCCATCTGAAGATGCATTAACACAAGTGACATTCCGCTGAATACAACGGTTTGCCACTAAGCCAGGAACATTGATTAACACTACTTCTACAGGTAGTTAATTTTTAGAGCATTAACTGATAAGGCCGGGCCCACCTGCCGTGCTGGCGTCATCCACCAGTATGATTTCTTTGAGAAAAGCCGCCGGGGAGGTGTGCAGCACACTGTACACAGTGCGCAGAAGAGTTGACCAAGCCTCGTTATGAAACACAATGATCACACTTGTGGTGGGGAGCGAAGGACATCTGCGAAACTTTCGCTCAACACACCTGGAATACACGCATTAGAGAAAACAATAATAATAATTACACGTGTAAAATCTATAATCTATAAATAAATAAATAAACACTCTTACACAGTTTTAGTACGTATATGCACACAAGTATACAGTTTTAGTTTGTGTCTATATCAATTTATTACGTTTTTTGGCATCTTCGGCACATCACGTTAAACTACATGTAAATTAAGAATGTCAACTTGACAAATTATGTCAGTAATGTTATGTCACTTGCCTTTTTTTTTTTTTTAATAAAGTATTTTATGGTTTATTTTCAGTTAACTACAATAACCCTGACAAACATACACGCCTCAAATTTAAGGTAATATTCTAAATGCCCAAAATACATGTTTAAACATTGTAATTACCTGCATTATAAAAATGAGGACGTATGCAAATTGGTCAAGGCCTGTTACTTAACACAGTGTTTAAATATAAGATTCAAAAGGAAACATAATACGTCAACCTTTTGTTCAGTGATGCAACAGGTGAAGGTGTGATTAGAAACTGCCAAAGCAGCAAAACAGTAAAGACCCTAATCTAAAATGAGTGTTTGGGCAGCATTTATATGGCTTTAGCCCCAGCTCTTAAATCAACAGATAAATCTGCACCCTTATGTTTCTGTGTAAACAGATCAAATGAGTCAACGCAAATTAAAAGGCATCTAAAATGCCAGCAAACATCATAACGTGTCATGAGTGCTGCCTTACTTTAACCTATGAAGGGAATCATTTTGGCGGCAGATTGCTCACTGAATTGAATGAATTGTTGTATTCCACATTTTCTCATGGTGCCAAACAATGTGCCCATTCTTACTCGGGTGGACGGGTGTCATCTCCAAGACCGCGGTGCAAGGAGATTCGGTCACTGGCAAACTGGTTAAAGCAGTGCCTGGTCATGCCCTCCTGCTTCTCCTTCTCCTCCTCTGCGGTCATGCTGGCTTTCTGGAAGGCTGCGGCGTTGGCTCCTGGTGCTTGAGGGTCCTGAGGAGGTCTCTCAATCCACGGTCTGAGATCCCCCAGAGTGTAGAAACCAGGGGGGCAGTTTCGGTCTGGGGTGGCCACCACTCCCACCGACGGGGGCTGCGGGGCTCCGATCTGGAAGCCGAAGTTATTGACCGCCCCGCGGACCATTTCAAACACTCTCTCCTTTTTGTTAGAGAGATCTTGCAGCCAGGGGTCCTGAAGCGAACCACTGCCAACGTCCCTCTGGAGCACCACCAGAATAACCATAAAAAGTGTGCCACCCAAAACAGTAAGTTTCAGAGGGGAGAGACGACGTCTCAGACGCATTCTGTTGGCCGATCTCGAGCACCAAACTGTGAAAACAGACCATAATGATCACTTATGACAGAAAAATTGTTGTTTATTTACACAAGCTCCCAAACAAAGCAAGCCATGCCCCGCTCTTAATTAGCAAAGAAAGGCTGCACTGTGGACTCTCAAACGGATCTCAGCAACAGAGCAAACAAACCTCACCTGACAACAAACACCCGCCGCACCTGATCCTTCCTTCGCCCTGCTGGATCCACGTGGCAGCAGGTGGCTCAAAGCACACTCCCACTACACTTAAAGGGTGGCGTTGGAAGCTTTGCATAAACACACTTTAAAATTGTGACACGTCGCCTGTGATCTGACTAACTGAACAAGAGCAAAAAAACTAAATCCTGGATGGTCATCTCGAGAACTGGCTCATTATTCTTCTCATTACATTTCAACCGCAAGTAGTTACTTACAAAATAGGAAATGTCAGGACAATGGAAGGTATGGTGTTAAATGAATCAGTAACCTCAGTGCCCATGGAACCAGTCTATTTAAAAACATCTACATCACAAATCCCAAGACGGGTAATGGCCAACAGAGACAGCCAGGCCGACTTCTGCTATTCTTCTGCGTAGGTGTTCAGACTTACCCAGTCATTCAGTCTTAAACTGGTTCTCCTGCATTAATACTCAGTGAGTTGAATGGTTATGAGCTCAAATGGATATTATTACAACCACAAGTTATGAAGTAACATACTGGTTAAGTTGCATTGTTCTTTACTAATAATGTGAGTGTTTCGCAAATTTCGCAAACCCCCAAGCACTTCCTTAAAGTTAACCAAAAATTAATGCCACGCAACCTGACAACTAAGCGAAACTTATCTGAAAAGAAAAGGAAGTGAGTGAAGAATTTATGATGGTTAAAATATTTACAGTATGACGCAAACTTCAACTTTCATAGCCTTCTAGAAGCCTTGTTTTCGAATAAATGAGGATAATGAACGACTAACAAGCTTCTGTGCGTTAGAAAAAGGTAATTCACACTGTTGAAAATTAAAAAATGAAACTCGCTTATGTCAAGGAGATAAGGAAGAAATACGCCGAGGTAATTTTGATGACGAAAGACATGACGCGAAACACGTTAACACAAATAAAAGACTTATTTGGTTAAATCTTTAAAACTTACCTGTAATAATTTCAGTCAATCATGTGCTTATCCCAGAGGCAGATTATATGGATACGCCGCTCCTCGTCTAACGAGACACCGCTTGTTTGAGATGCGAGTCGATGGACGGATGTTGTTACTCTGTAACTTCGCGTTTTAGAGACATTGGGTCCACTAAGCTCGCGACGATTTCACGCGACCAGCAGCACTGGCCTCCCGGCTTCCCTTTGAACGCAACAGGTGCCATTCGTTCAAATGATTGAGAGTCGTCTGGGTCCTAAAGCCGGAGATTCCTTCTAGTGATGATGGGGATTTTGATTCATCTCAGTGATTCGAATCTGTCGAGTAGATTCGTGTTCACCAAAAAGATTCATTCACGGATAATTCTGACGTTTGCAGCAGGTTGCGACTTGTCTTTCTGTGAGTCACCAAATGTTTCATCAACCGCTTCGTTCAAAATAAGGAGTCGTTTTGCGTGTCCTAAACTGCTAAAATCATGGTTTTAGCACCTCATGGATCTCCTCACAAGCAGACATGCTTTCAAAGGGGAGATTTAGTGAACCAAAGTGGTTCAGTCAGTCCATAGAAGTGAAAGAGAATGATTCACTGTAAAGATTCGTTCAAAACAGCTCATAATGATTGAACTGTGGGATAACAGGTTTATTCTGTGGAGTGACAATTTTAAACTTGGTTTCTGTGTTGCTTTGCACTTGTCTAAAATTGGATGACGGTGATTATTTAATTAAGGCTTAGGAAAGGATGTGGTAAGTTAACAAACTATACCTCAACAAATATAAATTATTAACTGGGCTGCAATTAAATTCAATGCCTCTTGTGTCGCGTACGTGTAATCGAATACAGATTTATTCAGACATTTGAGAAAGGCAGGCCGAGAGGAAATGGGGTCGGTACTTCTGTAGGAGAGAATCGTGATTACAAACTATCGACTGACATGAGACTGCTGCTGCTTGAAGAAAAGACACCAAGCTGAGCATGAACAAAGAGAAGAGGCCATTAACACAACAATCACTAGAGCCACTCACACCCAACAATGGCCTGTCTGTCTACCTGATAGCTTCGTTTTGAGGTATTACATTCTCTTGATGCGCTGTATAAAGGTTGAAAATAAAAGGAAACGTTTGTAACGGTTTAACAAATGGCACACTCCAACGTCCATACAGACTACTATTGAAATGTATGATAGAAATTTGTATATGTGATGCAATTTTCAAATAGAAAAACAAAAATTTGAATTGTACAGAACATAGTATTATAAATTTGCTTATTTTGCTAGGTAATTTCCATATACATAAGAAAAAGTGGGCTAAATGTAAGCCAAATCTTGGACATTTTATAAATGACTTTAAATTCTATGTAAATCGCCTGGAACAAACAAGAAACAGAAAACCCCCCACTGAAACATGTAATGCTCTGAAAACATTAAAAGCTCTGTAATTTAATAATTTGTCTTTTTATTGGTTTATTTATTTATTTTGAATATATTCCTCAAATGCTTATTTGATTTTGTGAATAGAAAATACCTCTTGTTCTGTGGCATTGAATAAATAAAGCATAAAATAAAATAATTAAAACACATTACAAAAAAAAATGTTATACCTGTTCTGTTCAATAAAATATATAACATAAAACGAACTCAGCACAAAAATGTAAAGATAAAAATAACTATATTTTAAAGCTATATTTCATAAATTGCTGTAAAATAAATTTTAATTACTATTAATTTTATTCATTTTCTAATAAAAAAATCAAATGTAGGTTAGATATAGCCAAATTTTGCACATTAGTATAGTTATGAATTCATGGTAAAAAAAAAAAAAAAAATAACATTAAATTCACTTTAGTGGGCTCAGACCTCCAAAATACCTCTCGTTCTGTGGAATTGAATTAATAAAGCAAAGATAAAATAACTAAAACATTACAGAAAAATATATAATAAATTGCTGTAAAATAAATTAATTTTTGTTATTTATTTATTTTTATTCAAACGTCAAATATAGGTTAGATGTCGCCAGATTTTGCACATTCATTATAGTTATGAATTCACGGTAAAAAAACAACAACATTAAATTCACTTTGGATGGCTCAGACCCCAATAAGGATATATATAAACATATGTACCAAAAAGTGCAGTATTACACGGTGTTGCATAGATAAGTTTAACATATAACTGAATAAGCCAATACAATATTTATGATCACACACATACACCTGTTTGCTGTACACACACATTTTGCTGTTTGCATTTCTAGTACAACCCTCTTTCCGCAGGTGAAGTATGCAAAGCTCTTAGCCACACGCAGTGGAGTATGCATTACATTGAAAGTTAATTTTTTAAATAGAAATGGCTATAGCCCCTTTGACAATCAACTTTGTGGAAAGTGCCAAATATTTAACCATTTTGTCCAGTATGTTCACTTGTAATTAAAATGAGAATGAATGACAAAATGGAACAGCCTAGTGTTGTTTGTATACAGATACACTATGCTTAAAAAAAAAAAACACCCAATTTATTCATTTGCCACCTTTTAATGAAAAAAGGTCCTGAAAGGTCCATGTACCACAAACATATTTGAACTAAAAACCATACAGTATGTGCTTTTATGTCTATGACAAAGTGAGAATGTTATACATACATGTACATTCATATTGGGAAATTCATGTTAGGACGGTGAAAGATGTTTCTTGCAAATGCAATCAAGATGGATCTATACAGTGAGAATGGTAAATTCCAGAATATGACAAAAATACTCTGCAGCAGCGCTAAACTATGCATTTGACCAGTAATTGCATAATTTTTCAAAAATGTTGACAAATGTGCAAGCATGACTAAGAGCGCTCATGAGGAAATGCTGAAATGAACTTATGCTGAACACTGTCAAACAAACAATTTTGCAGTCCAGCCACTTTTGTCAGCAACCGCTAAACCCAACGGGCCTCTGTCAGCACATTTATACAGATTTACAATGGGTCTTAAGAAGACTATCCCGTTGCTGACCATACAGTGCTGGAATTTAATGAGGTCTTGGTCATATTTGGGTTCATTTTTTCACCGATTTATACATTAATGAATTAAAAGCTGCAATTTGTGTAACACTAAGATGAGAAGGAAATGACATCAGTTAACAATTGAACACACAAATGCTAAATTTTATCTAATTAGCACTTAATCTGGCAAAAAAAAAAAATTTGAAATTCACTTTATAAACCTCACAGTGAGCTATTATGCCCTTTTGAAAACAACAGACAAACATTTACACACCGTCCAGACATACATGGACAAATGACCCAGGAAAATGTGTCCAGTACCATTCTCATCCTTCATTTACCTCATTTGTACACAAATACTAAAAGGGAAAAAACATGTTGATCACTCATAAATCATACCATGTCAAAAATAAAAGGTAGGTAAAAAAAAAAACCTGTCACTGGGGTGGTACCTTTTCAAGAGGTACATGTTTATACCTAACAGGATTCATTTTGGTATCTTAAAGGTACATATTAGTAGTTAAAGTGCACCTATTTGAACATAATAGGTACAAAAGTGTACCTTTTGAAAAGGTACCACCCCAGCGTTTGTTTTGACAGCTTTTGTACCTTTATTTCTGACAGTGTACAAACTATAAATACAAGTCACTTGTATTAGGATTCCTGTTTCTAAGGCCTTCGATGAAGACAGATGTTTTTTTTTTTGCTTTAGTGTATATAATAGAATACAATATGGTAGAGACAGGAAAAAGGAAAACCAAAGAAGTGAATAACACTTGTTCTGACATTTAAAACAGTTTACCAGGCGTGTGTAGTGTTCCTATATCAAATACTTTGTTCTTTGGTCAGTTTCTTCCTGCTTCTTGATGCTTGCATATATAATAATTTTTTATTTACATGGTTTAAAACCTGTCAAAATAAATAAAGAATTCAAATTTTGGTAAGGAAGAAGTCTTTTCCACAAAATAAAAAAGAAAACCAAACGTTCTTCAAAGTCGTCTCCATCTAAGGCAACAGTTCTTCATCAAATATTTCAGGTAGAGCGTACCTAATTTTTCCCAATAGGTGCATATAAAATATATACACACACACACCACACATGTCCACTAATGCTAGTGAGCTAGAGAACTTGAGTGAGTGGTTATATTTGGATCTTAAATCCTCTTCAGAGACTTTTTGTTGTCCTTCCTTCATTTCAGTGCACTGAGAGGCATTTGGTCAGTGTTAACTGCAGACAGGACCACTGTTGAGGAAGTAAGTGGTCATATCTCCTTTCCCCTTCACTTTCACCAGTCCACGACACTCCAGCTGGTAGCCCTTACTTTCTAGTACGTGGTATAAGTCAGTGGTCACCTACAGAAACAAAGAACAGCATTAAAAACATTACACACTAAATTTTAATTAGCCAAAAACCAAAACTCCAAGGGAAATTGCAAAATAAAGTCAGTTTTCAAATGGCCAATTCAACTGTCTGCCATTGGTTGGATGAACAGATAGCCACACCCCAAACTCAGGCCATTGGTTAAACCACTGTTGCTATGCCAGTCAGGTCCAGATGCTCAAACAAACAGAGCAATGTTTTTGAACAACCACAGAGTCAGTGTTTGCACTTTTCAGGGAAATACACTCATAAAAGTATTGTTAATTCTACACATTTAACTGGAGAAGAAAGTAATTAGAAAGTTAACTGTGACCCTGGGTTACAAAACCAGTCTTAAGTGTTAAATTACACATCAGATAAAACAGCTTTCCAGTGATGTGTGGATTGTTAGGAAAGGACGATATATGGCAGAGATACAAAAATTTGAATATCTGGAATCTGAGGGTGCAAAAAAAACATAAATGTAAAAACAATATTTAGAGAATCGCATTTAAAGTTGTCCAAATTAAATTCTTATTAATGCATATTACTAGTATTTTTGGCTACTGCTACAAAAATACCCCAGCGACTTAAGGTTTTGTGGCCTAGCGTTACATTTGTAAATGTTTCGTTATACTAATAATACTTAGTAATAACTAAGTAGCTAAAAGTTACTAAAAAGCTCCTGCAAACTGCAATTTCAGTAACATGAAGAAAGAGGGCAGCACTCTCTTTATAAATACAATGTTGCACAGAGTAACTGATGTATAGTGTTGCACATTTGAAGGAGGAAATTAATGGGGGATTCTAAGCTGCATTTTGCCAAAAATAGTCTTGTATAAGCAGAGAGTTTATTATGTTGTGGTTACCTGGATACGATCAGGAACACCTGTGCTGTCCATGCGACTGGCCACATTCACCGTGTTGCCCCATATGTCATACTGAGGCTTTCTGGCTCCAATCACACCAGCAACCACTGGCCCAATGTTCAAACCTGCGGTGAAAATACATTTGTCACCGTCTGCTCTAACAAACCCCGAGCCTCTGAGTCTGCAAGCCAATTCATAAACACTGTCTCTGCATTTTCCAAGTTAAATATATCAGGTGAAGTTCACGGGGAAGACCTACTTACCTATCTTCATCTGAAAGTTGTTGAATGAGTGTTCGTTGATGTACTTCATCTGTTCTCGTAGCCTCATGGCATAGTCAGCAAGAGCTAGAATGTGCGTGCGGCCCTCTTTGTCGTACGTCGAGTCGTTCAATCCAGATGCTGCCATGTAAGTACTACCAATAGTTTTGATCTTCTCCAGCTGCTTATATTTCTCTTCCGAAATTATCTATTAACAATAAAGACCAAAAGCTAAAAAAAAATTTGGTGGCAGCCATGTTTTATTTGCTTTTGTAACCTCCACATTTGGTCATGGAGGAAGTTAGTCATGGATGATGAATACTTTAACTTATACAGTGGAATTGATAACCAAAAACAATTGCTTTTACGTGGAATTTTTGTCTCCACGCCAGTAGGTATCAGTCTTCTGAAATTCTGACATCACAAAATGATACTTGCATTTCAGAAGCAATTGAAACAATGTTCTTACCTCATCAAAGTCAGCGATGATCTCATTAAGCAGTCTCAAGCACTCCACACCCTCATTGTTGGCCTCCAGTTCAGTGTAAAACTCTGAGAAGTTGCTAATGGAGGCAAACATAACTGCCACACATTCACATGACTGATAGTAGAGCTCATCGTTTCGACGCTCTCGCGCGAGGAAGTGGGCAGCCACATCTTTGGGCAGGATGTTGTGAAGAAGACGACGGTTGTAGGCCTGCAGCTCCTCCATCTCTTCTTTCTCTTCAGTGGCCTGGTGAAGAATGACAGCGAGTAAATCATGGGCTATGCTGGGATCCTACTGCAAATGTATTTTCGCTAAGTGATCGATTCGGAGACTGAATACACACCTGTAGCTTCCACAGGAAGTCAAGGCGTGCGGTGGACTCGACCTGCTGTGCGTGCAGATAGAGAGCCAGCACAAATACAGTGAGGATGACTGGAATCGACACCCTCAGAGACACTTTAGACACCGTTTCCTGGCTGTGTGGGAAAACAACAAAAATGTACAGATTGGACTTTGTCAGATATGGAGCAAAAAAAACTGACGCGTATTAGATCAAAATTTCTGTGTTGTACCCTTTATTACAGTTAACTCATATATACAGTAATTAGTGTGTGTATTGGTACTGGACAAATACAAACTACATATTTTGACAGTCAAATGGCAAAATAAAGCATGAACTCACCAATAATTAGTTTCATTGAAAGAATACCTGTGTAAAAACAGACATATTTCCATTAGTGACCAACATGACCTACTACAAATAAACACCCAGAAAAATATGGGTCATTTACATTAAAAGGTTATGTCCCCACATACATTATTTCATGTAATACATTTAAATCGGCTAATTTAAACGTAATTTCAAACAAACAAATCTTACATTAAATGCCATTACATTTTACAATAAGTAGCTTCAGTCCAAATTTGCCCGTGCCCATTCATCACCATTACATTTTAATTTGTTTTGATGGGAAAATTCTACATAATTATTTTAAATATTTAACTAAAATGTCATTTAGCAATAAAAGTGCATGCTTTAACTGTTAAATGTTTTTGGTCCTTCAATTTCTAATAAAATGACTAAAAGGTTAAAAGTGATTATGTTTTTCTTTTTTAAATATGATTTTACATGTAATCTGCCTTTTCAAGATAAACTCAAAGCAAATAATGATTGGTCATAATGTGTTTCAACCACTGGTCATTTTAGGCCCATTTTAGCAGGTCTTAAACCCCCAAAAAAGCCCAAAATGTGCTTTTTAACACAGAAATGTCTTGGATTATAATATTTTTTTCCATTATAATGTTTAACTCAAAATCTAAACCAATGCCACAGCAAAAAAGAAACAAACAAAAAAACAAGCTACATAATACACTATTATTTTAAGACTTTATTAATAGAAATATTAATTAATAACATTGTCTTTTTCTTGTGAATACAGTTTCCTTTTTGGACATATTTTATTAATATGTAGATATGCAGCTGTACTGATGATGATGCTGTAGTTTCTAGTCATTTTAGTATTGACCTAATGCCACGTACTTACAAGATAAATTTTACATATCCACTCTACATGTTTGTGAAACACTCACATCGCATTGGCGGTGACCAGCAGGTCAGCGTTGTCTAGCAGCGTGACTAGAGGCCACTCCACTAGCAGCAGGAAGCAGACCTGGATGAAGAGCATGAGGACCAGCTTGCCTATACTGCTGATGTGCAGGAACACGGAGCAGCACAGCAGAGTCAGCAGCACACTGTATGTGAAATACTAGAAGTACAGGAGTGACACCATCACACAACATGCCTTTACCATGAAAACAGGGGCCAGTTTTTGCATAAGATAACGTTTGCTTAAAAAAAATAAGGGTTTTAGTGAGCAATAAACTTTTGATGCAGAAGGTTGACATATGAGCATATATATGCACATCATACATATACAGATGGACACACACTGACCTCGGGTAAAGGACATGCTGAAGGCTGCCCAGGACACAAGAATGGCTCTATTAGTTCAGTCAGATTATACAGCTGACACAGTGTGAGTGAATCAGAAATATTCAACTGATCAGTCACACATTTAAGCAGATCCCCCCGGTCACAGGTAAACTGACAGAGAAATAATAAAAAACACACATTTAGTGCACAATAATAGAAAAGGTGCACATCATACTGTCACTTAAGGGGTCACGAACAGTAAGTTGGTCCTTTGTTCACTTCATTTTACAGTAGATGTGTTTACAAACGAGACACAATTCAATGTGGGTCTTTTAGGAAGATTGAAATGAAAAGACTGTAATGTTCCGACTACATAAAGTATGAGTAACTTTTTTTTTTTACTTTGATATGCATTGAGTTACTTGTGTGTTTTTGGCCTCACATTACAGCAGTGTTCATTTGTTACGGATGTAGGCTGTCAAACATATATGATATTAAATGAACAAATCTTATTCATAATTCCTCTGGAAACGCTGAGAATAATCAACCCAATTCATTTTTTTTTTTAAATATAGGCTAGTGATTTGTTCATGTGTTAGACTAAATACTAGCTTAATTTTAGAAAACAATCAGTCTTCTGTGCATTATAAGGAAAGCTTTGTGAAACTGCACAGCGTTTTGAGCTTTTTAAACAACACAATCCGTTGGTATGCATGCCTATGAAAGACGGCCGAACCAATCGGAGTAGGAATCGTAGATAATCATGGCAGGTTCGTAGAGAAGGGCCTGTCTGATCGGGGGCGGGACCTGGGGCAAGGCTGCTTGTGTCTGCAGACAGGTCCTTCTCTTCAAACCTGCCATGATTAAATGGCAGGTTTGTAAAAATGTATAAAATTTTGATGAAATTTTAAGTGGACATCAGAGAACAGAACAAAATAAAAAAACAAGGCAGGTCATGACCCCTTTAAACATGAAATTAAAAACAAGTGTTTCCAGCAAGGAATCAGCAGAAAAAAACATCAATTAAATTTATTTTCATGTTACGCACATTTTAGCCAATTGACCATTTAATCATTGTTAAACTTGCAATAATATTTTTCCTGAACATTATTTAGTCCTGGATTACATAGCTACAGTATACAGTAGTCAACGTTTGAAGTGGACCATAAAAGTTCATCAAAGTTGTCCTAAGACAAGAATAGGTATCGTTTTTGATTTTAGGACAACTTTGATGAAAGGTATTGATCCACTTCGAATGTTGACTACTGTATATACAAACACATATATTATTCACATATTCACTTTTTTTTTCTATAGGAGAGCATGGCAGCAACAGCATTTCCAGATTTAAAATGAGGAGTATATATATTTTAATTCGCTGTTCATTTTAAATCTGGAAGAATGATGTCATCTTCACCTGTTTAAATAAATAAATAAACCAAAACTAATCAAAGTGACACTAAATTGAGTTTGAAAGCCAAGCTCAACTTGGGAAATTAGTGCTCATGCTAGTGTAGAATTACAGTGACATACAGGAAGGAAAAAAAAAAAAGAAAAAAAAAAAAACTGACAAAGGATTTTTTTTCACCCAGCAACAGACTCAAATTCCTACCATATTAACAAAGGCAGAGACGAAAAGAAGCAGAATTGTGAAGACTCCGACGAGTGTGCTGTTGACACGGGACTGAACAATTCTCTTTGACACTGTCTGCAAGGTACCTGGGAAAAGCTGAAAGAGACAAACAAAATAAATCACTGGAAATCATTGATTACACATTAGCTTTATTTAAGAATGTAGTCTAGATTTCATATGCAGAAATGTTTAGGACGGAAGGACATAGTAACTGACCTTAACACAGGAGTAAATGGCACATATAAAGAGGACATGGGCGAGAATAATAAAGATGCTGATGAACATGCCCAGCATTAATGGTGTACTGCAAAGCAAAATACACGGCACAAATTCAATATATAATAGAACAAATATATATCTTAACATTTAATCAATAAAGAACACTACTTCACTCACTGTGGAAATATGATGATTTGTATAAAAACAATAAAGCAGAAGACGACTAGTGTACAGGCCACATAACCACCAAAACGATCATCCACCTTTTTTGAATACTAAAAGCAGAAAAAGTTGTTATTGTTAGCAGTTCTGGTTTTTTTTCCAGTACTCTTGAGTTTATAAATGTTGTGTCAGTGCTGTACAGTGTTAAACCCATTTTACAAGCTGTCTACAGACCTTTTTCTCCAGAAAAGGTGTTTGGAATGTGAGCAGGAACTTCTTGACATGGTCTTTCCGCAGCTGGTCAATGCTTCGAGCATCGATGGCACGTCCTAAAAACTCATCGACCTCGTCCTCTGGGTTTAAGGCCTCTTGGGCACAGCGGCTGGAGAGAGCAAAAAAAGCTACATTATTGTAAATCATTCGTGTACTACATAAAATGTTGATTTTATGAATACTAACTCCTCATAACGTAAGCTACTATTTTTGATCAGCTACAAAAAAACATAAGCATTAAGCGGTTGCCAAACGTGCTTGAAACCTACTCTACACCATACATTTTATGTTGGCTCTATTCTAAAGCAACTCACAGATTGTGAAAACAGCCTGTGAAATCTAACCCGTAAGCCCCTTCAGAGCCAGAGAGAATGGATTTGTGTCCTAATAAAAGCAGAACTCACTTATCTTTGCTGGAGGCTTCATCTATGCCCTGAAAACAGACAGGTAGATTAGTTACAGTGGGTAGTAAAAACACAGTGGAAGTAGAAAAACACATTCTGGGTTTCATCTCAGACAGCTCCAAAGCCAACCCCACAGAGCCACTGCTGCTTTAATTAACACTCAGGGACTTCAAATTACATTCAGAGCGAGAGAGTGAGAACATGACAGAGACAAGGAATGAGTCTTACACTGCAAATAATCATGTTCTTGTTTTCCAGAAAAATGTCTCAACGTTCTTAAAAAAAACAAAACAAAGCAAAACTGCCTAATATTATAGAAACATATTTTTAAATGTATAGTATATATAATTATATACTAATAATATACATTAAAAAGTTGGATTAACTGTATATTTGCATTCATATTATTTCAAATAATATATTGAAATAAGTTTAATGTTGTTACATTTTCTTACCCTGGTGACTTTTTTTTCATATGAATCTTATAAAAAAAACCATATAAATTTACTTGCAAATCAAAACTAAGATAATACATTATATTTTAGTTTATAATACACTTTAAATATATAAACAACACATAAAATATTTTTAACATATCACTTTAAAGAATATATATTGAGAGGTGTTTTAAGCAAATTAAGTTTTTTTGGTTTTTTTTTACAAAACATAATATAAAAACCAAAACCATAATAAGCTATGTTTTGTATTACTTTAAATATAAATTTATCTCATTTTTAAATCAAGATTCCTCACCCTATTTTTAAACAAATCATATTAATTCATACAATTTTATTTCATTTCCTTTTAAAGATGCTTTTACATTAATTAATTGTTTTTTAAAAATCGTATGAATGATGTGTGTATATATGTACTTTTGCATGTGAAAATATGAGGATATGTCCATCTTAGCCTTTGTATAATAACTTCTTCACTTGTATAATTGTATTTTTGGATGCTTTGGCGGCTGGGGGGTAGGGAGTCAAGATATTTTATATATCTGTATGTACATTTATGGATTTTTCATGATATCTTCCATGTCTTTACTACAATAAAATGTTTTTGTTTTTTAAATCATAAGAATAAACATGCAGCAAAACCACTGGAAAACTAATTCATTCTCTACAAATAAACTTCTATTTGAAATAACAATCTTTATCAATATTGTGCACTTGTTCTTTTCTTATCAAAACTGTCTGACGCAATATTTATTTGTCACACTTTACTGTTCCTGTTTTTTTTTTGATGGAAATCTGAAAAGTCATCGCCTGGAAAGGGGAAAAAGCAATTCACACATAGGCACTGCCAAGCTCCGGAGAAAATTGCTTCAATTATGACTTGTTGCTACACTCATAAAGAAGCGCAGGGGAGATCAGGTGGCGTGAGCTGTCAGAGGCGGACCTCACCATCTGTCTGAAGACTTTGGAATCTTTAGTCCTGGAGAAAGATCTGTCAGGAACCCACCGCGACATCAGACCCTCTGAAGAGTTGGCTCTAGCCCGCTGCATCTTAGCCATCATTGCTTTTTCCTCTTTCTGCAAAAGAAATTCGCCACAAGGACACACACAGGAAATTAAACCGTACTCCAGCAAACTCAAATAAATAGAAACTTTATTGATCCCCAAAGGGAAATTCAGTCATTTGTATCAAGGCACAACAAAACACAGCCCTCACCTCCAAATATTATGCAATCAAGATCCCGTTTTATTAATTTGCAGGGATCATTCTTTTGAGTTTCTGTCTAAACAATGTTCATATGATTACATTTGACTGACCCTTTTTTGACTGCAGCCCAGGACAAAAAAGGTCTCGATGTTTTTGTCTTTCAAGTATGCATTTCTCTCCCCTCCAAAACCAGGTTCCACTTCATAGTCACCATTTAAATACTGCAGTGTGGCTTTGGTGATGTGGATCCGCCTGTAAACGTTCACAACAGTAGGGATTTTAGGTTTTACTACTAATAGGAATATGTCACCAAATAAATGAAAACTTGCTGCAAATGTACTCACCCTCAAGCCATCAAAACATAGATAAGTTTGTTTTTCACAGAAACATTTGTTCAAATTTAGCATTACGTCGCTTGCTCACCAATGGATCCTCTGCAGTGAATGGGTGCCGTCAGAACGAAAGCACTAAAAACTAGTGTTGTTAAACAATTAATTACATATGTATGC
>JAUMHP010000080.1:10508641-10531411 GCA_032361065.1 Enteromius trimaculatus
TGTACTTCAATAATCTTTGAGGTTTTTTTTTTTTTACACATTCAAACAGAATGTTATAGATAGATATTTTATTACTGTCTATCTTAAAGAGATGCAAGTTTATCTTACACAATTTTAATAAATATAATCTTTAGCAATATCTTTAGCCCAAAACTAATTAAATTAATTCTAGGTAGCATTTGAAACAAATCATATAGCTTCTAGTGTGTGTTTGTGTTTATTGTGTTTTTAAAAAAAGTGTAACTTTATACAATATCAGGAAATATCAATTGAATATCAATTATCATCAATGGAGATATCAGTCACTTAATATTTTTTTGTGCTAATCAATATTTTTAAGATTCTTTGAGATATATATTGAAATAGACTTATTTTGTGTTATAAATGTTTCACTGTCACTTCATCATTTTAACCCACACTTGATTAATAAAAGCATTCATTTAAAAGAAAAACTACCAGACTTGTGAACTTTAGTGTATATTTTATAGGATATTATACAGTTCTTGTAACCAAATTGACAGGTCACTCTACATTTGTAAACTATACGAATACTGAACAACTCCTATCATCCTTAGGGCAAGACTTTTCTCATCAATATACTGAACAAAAGATCACAGAACAAACATGGAGGCATACCTTGCTCGCTCTCTGCGAGAGAGCATTTATATAAGGCACTAAACAGCCACACAACCAATGGACTTTTGTCCTGTATTGATTAACCACAGGGCTGGAACCTATCCCAAACGTCTATGACGAGAATCTACAAGTACATGCTCTGGGCCATGGCCTGAGTCAATCAGCAGCCATTATCCCAATCCATTTCTATCATGCTGAGTGCCAAGTAGAGAGCCCACAGCCCAGCTGTCTAAGGAGCAAACACGCAAAAGCCCAAGCTCACTGAACCAGTATTAACAGTGTCAGCACTAGATCACATCGAACATGGAGCTGACACAATAAACGCGTTTTAGCCCCTGCATGGAACACTGCATGTTAAATGCATCAAATTAAGAGCAGTGAAAGACTAAGTAAAGTTTGAAAAGAGAAGATAATTTTTTTACATAGCAATCTGAAACCGTCATGCCAGGCATTCTTTTAAAAGTACTGGAACAATCAAAGCTTTCAAACAATAACCAATTATTCAGTGAACTCTGTGACTCCAAAGAATGTGGAGATGTGAAAGATTGTGCCTTTTACTGATCAGTTACTTGGCGCTTATTCTCCACCACTGTGGATTTGCAACATGTGGCGTAAATAATGTGCAATTCTTTTCTTTAAAGTCTTCTAGTGCTAATACTAAATTATTACAAACCTCTCATTTTCCTGTATATTAAAGAAATAATTCAGCCACATCAAATATCCTGTCTTTATTAACTCGTTCTCGTGCCGTTTTAAATTCATATGCTGTTGTTATTTTCTGTGGAACATTTTTGATGCATTTTTGCACCGGCCAGAACTGACAAACTCAATAAAGAAGAAAAAAAAAAACTATCATAAAATTGTATATGCAAATCAATCTCACCTCTAATTCTCCTATTTAGCAGCCTTTTTTACATGGTGTCAAAAAATAAATAAATAAGAGGGAAAAAGAAAGCTTTGAAGATAACCAATGAAGAAATAACCATTGAAGAAATATAGTAATAAATAATTATAAATATATATTTTTATTACTAATACTTAAATGAACACGTTTAGGCCTGTTTTTCACTCATATGGCTTCAGAATACTTGGGAAACAGTGCACAAGTGGAGCATTTTAGTGCATATGGACCACTTTTATGGTCTTTTTTTGTCCTTTTTGGAGCTTGAAATACATAGTAATGGAAAAGTTTTGCTGTATAGCAAGAGCTGGGTAATGATTCATTTAAAACTTCAACTTTTGTGTTTCATTGAACAAAAAAACAGCATGCCACAGGTAGGTTAAGTTAACAACAGCCTAAGTTTCACATTTGTACTCTTCCTCTTCATTTAAATTGCTTTAGAAGCATACAAATACCTGTTTGGTAAGGAAGTAATCCTCAAGGTTGAGTCTCCACGCCATAATCATATGAATAGTGGACAGCACAGCTCCAGTGATCACAGCTGCTCTCATTCGCACCGGCAGCAGTGTGTAGATGATGTAGATGAAGAACACCGTCCACCATATCCCTTCAGATGCACTGGGTGGATCCACCATCAACAAGCCAAACACCTGCACCACCACTAACACTGCCATGACCAAATAGCTCACGATCCACATGTAGTCCTGGTGGAAGCCGTTTCTGTTACACACCACCATCAAGGCTAATAACAGGCCCATGGCTACGGAGAGCACAGAGGCAAATGCCACATCTGGTGGACCTTGGATGCAATGGAACGCCAGCATAACCCCGCAAACCACAACCAGGACCCCCATGAGCATGGTAAGTGAGCTCTGGTTGAGTCTGAAGAAGTACCTTTGATAGAGTCGCTCGAGCTTGGCCGATTTAAACTTTTTGGACTGAAAAACGTGAGCCAGACGCAACAAGCAAGTCAAAAAACACCTATCAGGACCCTTCCTCTCCTCTCCACCGTCATCTGGGTCCCCAGCATCTTTCGTTTGCCTCGTCTCAGAAGCTTCAAAGGCCAGGTCCACGGCTCTCAGACCCACATCACCTTTCCTGCCATAATGGTCTTCCTGCCAAACGCAGCGTGTGCTGAAGTTGCTGCTGGTGGCGCCCCCTGCTGCACGGGAGTAGTGTTGTGAAGGGGGCTCCATAGACTCAGGGTCCCGTAGGCAGCTCATGTAGCGTGGGTTGCACAGGGAAGAGCCCCTTTTACGCCTTGACTTCCTGCCATTGCGCTCACCCCATGCTGTCTTATGGTTGTCCACTCGTGCAGCTTTAAAGCCATTGACCCAAGACATTCTAAAAGCAAAAAGAAAATTCTATAAATATATTAAAAATAATAATATACGCACAATTAAACTTACTATAAACATACTATACAATATCTTTTTCATGAAAACCTCATAAGCTCATTTTTTTCCCCACATGTTTTTTAGACAATACTGAAGGATTTCACATGCGTTTTCTTCTATATTATTACATAATTGTAATTTACATTTGCCTAAACAATTAATTCCTTGCATTTAAGCATGAGTTTTAGATCAAAAGGTTTTTAGGATCACATAGTTGGTCAACTGGGTATAAACTTTTAACTAGTAGCATATTTACACATGGAAAGCTGACAAGTTGTTTAGCGAGATTGACTTACCTGCGTGGCGGCACTGCTCTTTTTAGCAAGGCACTGCATTTACTCTAGCGTAGAGAGCTAAAATTACCAGCATTTTTCTGAGCACAGGGTTTGTCAAGTTCCACGACACCCACAGGGTCAACAGAAAATCCTCGTATAACGCCAAGATCTCTGCATCTCTCTGCCACCTGAGTCTGCTGGTACAATACAAATAGAGCACACGCAGCATGAGTGAAGCGTGAAAAGGAAAAAAGGCAGAAGAGAAACCTCTCTGAGATTATCAGTGTCTGATTACCGCTAATAACTTTCCCTAATAGCTGTTGCTGAATTCGCTGTTGACATTAATATGCGTTTATTCATGTTTATGCCTCAATAGGTTAGTAAAGAGTATTGATTTCAGGCTGTAATTAACCGGCTTTTCTGCTTTCTCAGAAATGTCAATTCACATGAGAGCAAATTAAAAGAGCAGAAAATAAAATAAGAGAACATACTCTATAGCTAGAATCGACTTATTCTAAAAATGACAAATCAATCTCACAATAAAAAAAAAAGAGCATTACAAACAAAGTTTGAAAAGACTTTGGTTAATCCGATTGTCCAATTGCCTAGGATTTGACTTTCAAAGCGAACCACAAAAACGGTGCGTTTTAAGACAGGAACATTTTCCCCAAATATAAACACAGGCCGGTTTCTAGCTTGCTGTCTGACAACAAAGGACTTACGGCCTGTGTGTCATCATAAGTCAACGCTCTGTAATTCAGATTAAATTGTCCAAGCCTCCCCAAATTTGCTCAGATGAGTCACCACTTTACCTCATGTCAGCGGCATT
The DNA here is from genome assembly GCA_032361065.1 of Enteromius trimaculatus. Classification (NCBI taxonomy): domain Eukaryota; kingdom Metazoa; phylum Chordata; class Actinopteri; order Cypriniformes; family Cyprinidae; genus Enteromius; species Enteromius trimaculatus. The sequence goes on from JAUMHP010000080.1 coordinate 10,512,680, forward strand.
AGGGACTTCAAACAGGGTTTTTTTAGGACTAACTGTCTGGAAATTAAATAAGACGTAACCAACTGCAGTTTAAATTTGAAATACAGATTTTTAACCACAATTACATCAAAACGTTTTAGCATGCAATTCACTTAAAAATATTTTCTTATCTATCTATCTATCTATCTATCTATTATATATATATATGCACACACAATTTATACATCATATTGTATTATTTATTTTTATTTTTTTAAAGAAATGTTGACAGTTCCAAAATAAACACTTCACCTAAAATGTATTTTCAATCTACAAACTTGAATAAAAACAAACGTTTGTGGAACTAAAACCATCTACATGTGAAAATTCAACTCCCTTTAATGTGTATGTTTGAAAGGCTAAATGCATATTATTGATCAAAATCAAACACAGCTATCTAAATAAAGTTACGGTGGTCTGTGGGAAACACAGGCTGGTTTTTCCTTCATGGATCCCACTCTAGAGACATTGTGGCTTCACATTCGATTGCAAGCACTAATTTAACTTGGCAGGAAGATTCAACCATTCATTCAGTACTGACACGATGAAAAAACTTAGTGAGGATAAAACGTTTAACTTTGCTGCAGAAAAACTATGAACAGTAATGTCTACGACTCACAAAATATTCATAGAGATGTATGACAAAACAATCAGTGTAACCCACTTAGAATGTGTCTATACCTCAAAAGCAATACCATGAGAGACTACAAGCTTGTCACTGGAAGACTAGACAATCTCTTGACCTATCCAGTGCAATGGCACGATTTAGTCACACTACATTTAAATGCTGCCACAGTTGCTAAAGAAGTAATCACCATAAACAAACTCCGAAATGTGAAGAATGTGTCTGGTTTCTAGTGCAGTGCATTAGAGAGCCCCTTTGCAGTAAGGTTACTGCAAGCTCAACATACCTGATCTTGAAGAGACTGGTCTTAAAATACAAACGCAGCTATCCTTACTCTACTGTTCATTCGCTTTCATCTACGACTGCTGCAAAGTGTAACGTGTTGCCCGAGGTTCTTACGCCGCTGCTAACAAGCCCCACAACACACTGCAAAACAAGCACACATTTCAAGAGTAAGCGAAAGCACATCCGAGGGCAAGCAGCACTCACCGAAAGCCCCCATGAATCAGCAGCGCAACGTGCTTCAATCGCGAAATCGCGGAACGGAACTGTCGCTTGCCCGAGAGCCTGTTTAACAACGAGTGACTGACTGGGCGATGGTTACATTCTCGCGCACGCTGCTGATACGGTCACGTTCGTCTTCATGCTTCTTCACGCGCTGCTACTATCCACTGAAGTCTGGAGTCCCCCTAGAGGTGCAGCCTCTGTGTGTGTGTGTGTGTGTGGCTTTGGTGTTGCCTACATTGTGGGGAGCAAATGTCTGCACATAGACAGTAAAACCAGCTACATATTTGACATTTTGGTGACCAGCCCAAATACCACGATGGCAGGCTTAATAAACAGGCTAAAATGAAATGAAAACGTAGAAATTCAAAAAGGTTTCGATGTGGGGGTAGTGGTAGGGATATGGTAAGACATAAGGTCTTAAAAATTATAATATATAATGGAAAGTCCCCACTGTGAAAAAAAAAACACTTGTACACTTGCAGAAGTGAATTGAGGATTTTACATCTACACTGCAAAAAGCTACTACAAGTTTTAAAGGTAAGTGGTTGCAAACTATTTATTTTAGCTACATTTTAAATGGACAAATTTAGTTGAAAGTAAGATAAATTTGTTTATTTAAATGTAGTATAAAAAAGCAGACTTAAACTGAAATTCAAATAAGATCTGTTTTATTTGAATGACTGGAATAAGTATGATTTTGTTTATTGTTATTACAGCGATGCTTTTTTATGTGAAGGAAACATGTTAAATGAATCATTTTTTGTTTATCTTTGTACAGATTGTACGTCACCTAGAAACAGACATGTACTCAAACATAAAAAACAATCAATACGTCCTACTGAAGTGCACATAACATGTTTTGACTCAAATCTAATATAGTAGTCAACATTTGAAGTGGATCAAAAAATGTGATCAAAGTTGCCCTATTTGGGTTTTATGTTTAAGGACAATTAGTTGATAGGATTTAGAGGTGTAGGCTACAGTAAACCAGTAACATAAATAAAGAAACATTGCACCTATTACAGCCCATCACTAATGTAGCTTCTCAGTTTTCTACTTTATGTGTTTGGGCTAAAACAGAGGATGGAATATCATACATATGGGATGTTTCACACATTCCCCCTGCTGACACTAGAGATGTTTAATTGCTCTATGTTGTGTAAACACACACTACCAGCCACAGCTTTGGACACACTTGACTGACTTCATGGTTCTCATAAATAAATGTAAATGAATAAATATTGTAGGATATAGTGTCGTTTGTATATGAATTCCTTCACAAATGTATCTTTTTAAATAAACAATATTTAAAAAATAATAATTATGAAAGAAAAGCAGGCAACAGGTGTTCAAGATGTATAGATATTCATTTGTTTCAGAGTTGACTGGGGAAGCCAAGTGCATGCAGAGCTACGATCTAGGTAAAGGGTGGCTATGTTTATGAAGCTAAAATCTAAGTAGTCTGGATTTGTTTAACTTTGTTCAGCTCGCAACATAAAGTCCTGTGCTTCCATTTGTGTTTTTATGGTATTATTCTAAAAGGTTAAAAATAGTAAAAATAAAGAATGAGTAGGTGTGTCCCAACGGTTGACTGGTAGTGTATGTTTTTCATCAGAATAATTACATGACAGCACATGACAAACCGACTTGTGGCTTCACTACCTTTTAAAGTGGTTGATCTGGACAGTGTTTTCTTTCTGTTTTGCTTTTTGAAACACCATTGTGAGCCTTGCCTGAGGATTCTACGCTGATAAAAAACAATATGCGCTTGTGTGTGTGTGTGTGTGTGTGTGTGTGACTGGTTAGTGGCCTCACTATGCAAATAAAGCTTTATTTGTTCTGTTTACAGAACACATAACCTTTGAGTGCAGTTTGGTCTCCTTGTCAAAGCTGTGACTAGTGTCCTCTTTGGTCGTGCTTTAGGGTTTTATCTGTTTTTACTGAGGCAAATCCCCACTTTCATGTTAACATGTTTAATTTACAATCATTGGCTGATTTATTTAGACAATAGAAAAATCTAAACACATGAAATGTTTTCCCTGTGATTGGACAGAAAAGTGCACAGATTTCATTCCTTTTGCACTCACAGCAACCAGGTGTTGAAAAACATATTCACTAGCCTGGTTTTCATTTACAATACTGATTTCCATGATGAAAACTGAGAGGGACTGACCATCTAACAATAGCATAAACCTGTACCAGTCTTCCTACAATCGTGGAAAAATGGAAATATCTAGGAAAAATATAGATAATTACCTTTATATTGCACTTTATAGTAGACATACCTTTCTACTTATATTTAATGTTTAAATATTAAATTACAGTAGTCAACATTTGACGTGGACTCTTAAAAATAAACGCTCTTCAAAGATTCTTCAAAATCATGCCATAGAAGAACCATTTTTGGTTCCACAAAGAACCGTTCAGTCAAAGGTTCTTTAAAGAACCATCTATTTCATATATATATATATATATTAATCTGAAGAACTTTCTTTCACCAAAGAAAGAAACTTTTGTGAAACAGAGAGGTTTATTTATGGAACCTATGGCACAACCTATGGATCAAAAAAGACAAGAATGCATTTTAGGTTATAGGACAACTTTGATAAAAGGTTTTGGTCCAGATTAAATGTTTACTTTAACATTACTTTACAACGATACTATTTAAGAATAGAATAGAATTTTGTGAGTGCAATCTATAAGAAATCATTGGTCAAAAGATGAGGGGAATCTTTTTCCTCAACGTCCTTTGACATACAAGCAAAAATGATGAGACAGATGCTAATAATTAGAAAAAAAGTCCAAAATGTGTACAATTCGACACTAAACTATTATTCTTATATAAGCAAACAATAACATAAACAGACAAAAAGTAACCCCTCTGCATGTTTGAGTCCACACAAATACTCCAAACATAATGTCCATTTAAATAAACACTTCCTCCCCTAACAGTGCAGTGCAAACCAGATCAATAACTGCTCTTGCAAACACACACTTTAACTTTCTATTAAACCTTTACCCCGCTTTTACAACAAGAATGAAAATATTTTAGGATATGAACTTTGAGTTATAGGAGCTTTGGCCTTCCACACCAACTCCCACACTAGTTTCCCTGCACTTTATTTTCCTCCGACTCCTCCTTCCAGCACATTTACCTTCTGCAAGCCTCTGTTCTGACTCGGTTCTGTCTGAAGTTTTAATTTCCTGTCTTAAATCTTCAGCAGCCCCAAGCAAAGCATGAAATTGGAGGTCAGAGGAAAAACTACACTTGTCTTTCTGCAGATTCTATCGGTGACAAAACATCAGCTTTAAAACAGTAGTATTCCAGTGTTTTATGTGTATTTTGTCTCTGTTGCATTAGTTGTCCAGTTGACAATTAATGGATTTGTCCTACAAAAACCACACATCTTATCACGTGCCTCCTCTCACCCATTTGTGCTGCTATTAAATAGTCAATGCTTGCCTTTCACTGGTAGTATTTTCCAATAACTAATGCCACTCTGTGATGGCATACTACATGTTCATCTGACAATATTTAACATTTATACAGACAGAAAGTCAGCATTCTATGGGGGCAATGCAGCAAAGGAAATAATGATTTGATCCTACATCATTAAATTTGCCAGGAGACATCACTTTTACATTAAAGTTATAGACCTTATTATGCTAGTACGAAATGGCAAGTAACACACTTAATGCATGGCATTTTCCAGTAGAAAATCTGAAATAGTATTTATCGTAGAACTTCAATAATCTTTGTTCTGTTTTCTACCTTCAGAACAAATGTTTTGCAGTGTACTGCCATCTAGGGTTTATAAAAGTGCAATAGCTTACTCATTTATATAACAAACTTCATTATATTATTCTTTATAGTTTGCTCTTCTCAAGGTAAGTGCAGTGTGTTTCATACATGTGTAGGATTTGATTCATTTGCCTCATGATTTGATTCAATGTTTGCACATGAGTTTTCCCTCAAGTGTCACAAAGCTTTTCTTCAACAAGAACAAGCGATCAGAGTACAGAGTTTGAGGTTTCAGTAATTACTTATGCAAATAATAAATAAATGAAATGGCTTTCCATTTAATTCTAATGTAATTCATCTAAATGTGTATGTCATATTAATTGCACATTTGCAGTATTTCAAAATGTTCGCCAGAGGGCAGCAATAACTAAGTCTTGCCTGGTGTTCATGCCGTCATGAAAAATCCCTTCTAGCTTACACCGATTTCATTAAAAGAGTTTTCATCACACAATACAGCATGTACACAGCTCTTATCTGTGATGTTTCAGGAACATGATATTCTGAGCGCCTTACATTATTGCAAAATGTGAATATGTATAATATAGACCTATAGGTTTATTTGTCATACAAGCCAATCTGAAAATTGGTAAGAGAAATAGTGTGTGTGTGTGTGTGCGGGTTTATGTGGTTTATGAGTACACAAATTTGTATAATGACATGGGTATGACATAGGTATTACAATATGTAGGTGTTTTATGAGGATTTTCAGTGTTCCCGTAATTCAAAAGGCTTAAAAAACAAACTAAATAATGTTTTTTGAAAAATCTAACAACGCACACAGTTTTCTTTAAGGAGTAGGTTTAGGTATTGGGTCAGTGTAGGACAATACCACAAACAGTCTGTACAGTATAAACACGATTACGCTTATGGAGAGTCCCCATAAATCACAAAAACCAACGTGTGTGTGTGTGTGAGAGAGAGAGAGATAGACACAAACAGCTTACACTCCTTTGTCTATTTGACATTGATATAACCTCCTTCAAAAGTCAATAGTTCAATCTAAAATAGACAGCACTGCAAGAAGCCTACCGTTCCCATCCAAAGTGCCAGATCAGTGAAAAACGAGAGGAGCTATAGTATCCTTGTGCCCGCACAACTAAAGATACTTACTCTATCTGTCCCTGAAGCATCATGGGAAACAGATTGGAACATGTTGTACAGTTATTGCTCTTTGTTCCATTGTGGCTAACATAACATGCTGCAGACACAACCAGTGACATGCTATGAAACATTTTCCTTGTATTTTTTGTATGATAAGTCTGCATGAAATTTTATGATCTCTACATAAAATATTTGGCATGTTTAAAATGCATTTGACACCAACAGGAAAAATAAAGGCAAAAAGTGACCGAAGACACTTAACTTTACACTTTATATGAATAGTCCACCCAAAAAATGCTAAATAATGTAATATACAAACAAACAAATAAATAAAATTTAACCTCAACCTCAGGCCATACAAAATGTAAATGAGTTTGTACCTTAATCAAACAGATTTAGAGAAAGTTAACATTACATCACTTGCTCACCAATGGACCCTCTGTAGTAAATGGGTGCCGTAAGAATGAGAGTTTAAACAGTTGATAAAAACATCACAATAAACTCCAGTCCATCAGTTAACATCTTATAAAGCAAAAAAGCTGCATGTTTGTAAGAAACAACTGCATCCATAAGACCTTTTTGACTTCAAACTGCTGCTTTTAGATATAATACACTATCCATAATATTGCTTTCTCATTAAAAAAGGAAAGTAAAAGCCGTCTTGTCTGAATTAGAAGAAAAATATGCACAGACCATGCACCGTTTACGAGCAAAAACAGTCCATAATCATCAGTTACGGGCTGTTCTGATAAAGAAAAAAACTCATCTACATGTTGGATGGCCTGAAGAAATGTAGATAGATAAACAGATGATTGTAGGTTGAACTTGATCAGCTCATATTAGATCAAACCATCTCTATGAGTGCTGTTCCATTATTTATGAGGAATAGGGCAATCCAATCCTTCCTTTCACCAGTGCATTGTGTTTGCCGTCAATGATGAATTCACACGAGCCCGATTCAAACCTGTAACATTAAAAATGCAGGTTACCTATGGGTGTTTATTCAGAAAGAATGGCAATGCAGTAAACCACAGTCAAAGAGGTATAAGTGATGTTTAGAACATGGTGTCTATGTAGGCCGCATGGGTAAAGATACAGTAGTGAAGATTGATTGTTATCACTACAAATCTGATTTAAAATCCTTGTCTGTTTATCAATCTTTTACTAATAGTTTTGTCCAGACCCTGATGTATACTAGAAAGAAACAATGCACCTGTTAGTGTCTCATTCATTAACCGTTAGTGTTTAGAACGTGAACAGTGTTAACTTCTACCCTCCACAGAGAAAGAACAGTCCAGTCGTTGCTTTTTGTGTAGTGTTCCCTGTTAATTCCCAACTGTTTACTGAGTGTTTGCTCCCTTGAGAGAGAGTAGAACAACACAAACACGTTATGCAACACCTGACTCAGTCCACATTATGTCTTCTGCTTCTTTGTAGTTTATTGTAGTTTAAACAGCAGTGTTTCTCTTGATATTACTCTAAAGAGTATAGAAACATCTTTCCTATTCATTCTCTATAATGTGAAGCCACAGCATGAACAGATGTTTCTCTTTATATTACTCTCCTTCTCTCTCTCTCTGTGTGTGTGTGTTATTTAAGCATGTTCATTTTCAATATCTCAAACCCATTTTGTCAATTGTGATTTGCTATTTGTTTGTTTAATCATTCATTCTCATCATTTTAAATGGATTTACAGATATGAGGGTTGTCCTCCCTGAGGTCTTTGTGGGCTTTTACAATGACTAAGGAAAACAGTTGCCACAGCCCGCAATTTCAAAAAAGTTTTAAACTCCGAACTCAAGCTCTTAAGAGGTTTCATACATAATGCATGCCAGAGGGTTCAACCAAGTGAGCAAGTCCATGGGACAGGACTGACAGACACAAGGACTGAATGAGCTTATAGGGCTGCCAGCATCCTGCCAGAAATTTAGCCTGCTCTCTCTTTCCGTCTCTGCTCTGATAACATTGTGGATTTCAAGCCTCTATTCATGTTTTATTCACATGAACCACTCATATGGAACTTAAATTGATGGGCCCCCTCCTTTGCTCTCCATGCCTGACTGTTCAGAGCAACATGTCCTCATCTATTATGGATCTTAGATCTACTGGACAGTGGAAATTAAAAGTTATATGAGAACCATCTGCTATCCACCGCTTCTCGGTATAGGTCACTATTGTCATTGAACAAGTTAATGTATTTGTTTATGTGTTTTTATGTTATAGGTATATGTTTTATTATATAGGTTTAATTATTATATAGACATACGCTACATTATCCATCCTTTTAAAATATTTTTAATAAGCATTAAAATACAGTCATATTTTTTTAATATTTTACTTTATATGTAAACATTTTGACTTATATTGTAGAATAACCCATTCATAAATTGTATAATTACATTATTTAATGTAATAATGTAGCATTTAATGTGAATATTAAAAAAGTATTCATATTTCTTTTTATTTAAAAATGTTTTCTGTATGTTATTTTTATATTTAACTTCTTAATTTAATAATTTTTGTATTTTATTATATATATTCTTATATATTATATTATTATATTTATAAATAATGTTACTTTTTGTAACAGCAGTGCTTGTCTAAATCTTTTCCAAAACTGTGTTGGCCAAGAATGTCTGTGTGTGTGTTACAGTGTACTTCTGAGCTGTGTGTTTGTGATTTCTCAGCTTTCTGAGTACTGCTTTGGAGCCACAGTTTGAAAAGAACTGTTCTGCCATGCATCTCTAAGCTCAGCAGCACAGAGAGCATTTAAGACAGCCTCGTCTCACTGCAATAACACACATGGGACATGTTCACATCTTTGACATAAACACAGAAAAAAGAGACACCTGACAGCCCAGCATTCTCTCCCAAACCACAGCACTGTCACTGCATCAGACCTGTTTTCTAAGAAATATCTCAGCAGTTATAAAGCTGGACACGTTTGCTTTAAGCAGAACTGTTAATGATAATAATAATAGGAAAACATATTTTTCTTATTACACAGATTTTTCCAGCAATTCAAAAAAGCACACAATGTAGAGTATTAATATAATTTTTCCTTATTGAACAGGTGTTTTACCTGCATTTTTAATTTTGCATTGAACTGCGTTGTCTTTTAGGGTTTACAGAAATGTCCATAGTTAATGCAAAATTAACAATACGTATTTTTAATATAGGGTGTTTTATGTATAAATGCATTTGATGTTTTAATTGAAGTTGATGCTTCAAAATCATAACGCAGGACACCTGGAACACACAGCTGGCAGAGAATCAAACACTAATGGCAAGGGGCGGAGTTACAGATTAGAAGACAGGAGGGAACAGGTATGTAAACAAACAGAGCACATGGACGGGGAAAACAAACACAAGGCACGCCTACAGCATGACAGACATAATGAAAATTTAAATAAATGAGAAAGCTTATCTTAGATTATTCAACATAACTTATAGGCACACATGTACATTTTTGACATGCAGTATGAGTAGCAGGAGTCTTAAACAGGGTCAATTTTGTCAATTATACTTATTTTGTTGGTGAAAAACACAACATTATGTATGCTAAATTGCCACTTAATGTCACATTATCCCTTTTTTAATAAAAGGATTAGAATTTTTTAAGAATTGAGTATTAATACGTAAATGTAATGTACATGCATATGACTTTACATATTAAAAATGAATTTCAATAGCTTTACAATATGATCAGTATATGATCTCTATTCACAAAGGCGTCCTTAGACTCAAAAAGGCAGAAGACCCTTGCTATAGAACTACAAAATTAAAGTGTTCTTGGATATATTTGATTGGTTCATATCTGACATTTAATTATAAACTTTAATATCTTGGAGAGTCCAAAAATAAACAATAGCATAGACCTGATATATAACCTTCATAGCATGAATGAACTCTGAGTCAGTGTGGTGCGAAAAAAATGAGAGAGCACAAAAGCATAAAGGACTAAGTGGCGTGAAAGAGAGAGAGACAGAGCGAGAGAGAGAAGGGGAGGGAGCTGAGAAAGGAATAAGACAGAGAGAATATGAGATAGATGCTGCCTAATGTGCAGGGGGAGGGGGAATGAGAGAGGAAGCCGGAGTTGGTACAGTACACTTCACTTCTGCCCTGGAGAGGGAGCGCACCATGACCAGCTAGCTGTGAGAGTGTGCACTCTCTCCACACCTCCAACTGAGTGAGTACTGCCACTTCTCTAACCTTTAGCACAACCAAAAATGCTTCAAGTGTGTGCTTAGTGGCTGGATCACAGCCTTTGGGATGAATATTCACTTTGGTTTAGCGGCGTGGTCTGAAAAACCTTGAAGTATTCAATGCAATAAAAATTGGATCTCAAGCAAGTGGATAAATAACAGCTTGCTTTAGCAGAACTGAAGCAGCTTGACGTGCCACTTATTGAGGCCAGAATGTTATTTTGACTCTGCTGAGGTTGTAACTCTTTCTCTCAGTCTCTCCATCTAACGGAAAAACATTTGTGATGCTGTTATCGTGCAGATTCATGTGGAATACGCATTGGTTTCTGTTTTATCGTGGTGTCTGTGGAGCTGTTGGCATACTTGCAGGCACTCATGGTGTTTCTTTTGTGTTGGGGGAAGGAGTGCATTTGGAACCGCTGGGCTTCCTGTGTGGGGTCAATTAAATACTGCATGAGACTAGAGCACTAAAAGCCTGTCCCGTGAGGAGAGGAGTGCTTAGCGTGTGTGTGTGTGCAGTAGAGCATCAACGTGCAAAGCCTTGATTAAATTTGATAACCCAGCAAGGTTTTTAGAGGTGAAGACATTTCCTTTAATCGGTTTTACTGAAACGGATGCTTGGTTTTTTTTTTTATTTGACGGGAAGCAGGGATAAAAGTTAAAATTAAGTGGCATGGAATAACTTAGCAGAGCCATTTGGTACAGTATAACGCAATATGCAGTATATTTTTGGATAATAGTTATTAAAGTCTGTTTTTATCAGACAAATGATATATGTACTGAACATTTCTGTTTTATTATAGAGTTTTATCTGTATAGTGACAGTGCAAAAATACTTTTAACTATAACAAGCATTGTGCTTAGAGATTATGTGCAACTCTGTCCCCCAGAATGTAATAATATAGTATATAATATAGAAAATAAAAAATATATATATTTAAAATTACAATTATTTTGTTAAGCACAGCCTAGTTTACATTTTTAAATCAGAAACTGATTGATCGATTATGTTAAGAATGCTAAAAGTGTGTGTGGTGAAATATTTGTTGTTGTATTTTAATTCAGTGATTAATCGTTGTTACTTTGTGACACCAAAATATTATTTGTTTTTAAATTGGATAATGTTTTACTTTTATTTTGCATTTGATTTACAAGTAATTTATTTAAAATAATAAGACTCTTCAAATTTAAATGCAAATTCTCGATCTAACCCTCACTTTCCAAGCTTCTCCAAATCAAAAACTGCTGAAGATGTGCTGCTTGATTTTCTTCCCCTTCTTACACAACATTACAGTGCATTCCCAGTAAAACATACTATAACTTTGCCATTGCTAGCACCCTGCAATACTGTGTTTGCACTTATAAATGAACTCATTTAACCTCATTTAATTATAAATCTTTCTGCACACTTCAGCACTTACAGTACTGTACTCTTCTACTTTACCGCTGTGCAATTCTAGCACTCCCTTGAAATTTGGTAAGGTTTGACCATAAAGACTACAGCATCCGCTAAATGTTTAATGTAAATGTAAGTATGGGTGTTGTAGATCAAGTTGCCCTTTATTACCTTTCTTGCTGTCTTGATATACAGGTATAGTTGCTCGCTCATGCCATCTGATCAGTAAGGGTCAATGCCATGGTGCTGCTACACTGTGCGTTGTGTGGCCGAAGTACATCTATAACTCACATATTGCTGCTGTCATCTCATTTTGGTGACTTGCGTCATTCTGGTGTCCATATTCCGCTTTCACTGCTTGTGGTTGAAATACAAGATGCCATTTCTATTTTTATCACCTTGCGCAGATATCAGCGGGAACTCATCTTTGATAGGAATTGTGTCCTTGGTACAATAACAAGACGTGTGGGAATTCAGCATATACTGTGTAATTAAGAGAGACTGAGTTAAATAAGCAGTCGGCTCTTATTTACAAAAAGAAAGTAAGATGAAACTTTGCAAGATAGCACAAGGACAGGAAGTTCTCACCCGGATAGGATGAGGTATCAGTCTATTTGCTGCTGGTATTGATTTATCCTGTTGTAATCTGAAATAGTAACAAGAGGTTACTGAATTTAAGTCCTCACTGGGACTGGTTTTCATCAACCACACGTAAGCTCCATAGAACCATAGACGTCCATAGAATGGAAAAATTCAATGTAAGTGAATGGGTACCATGAACTGATTACCAAAAATCTTCTTTTGTGCTCATCAGAAAGAAACATACAAGTTTGGAAAAACTTACGGGTGAGTAAATGAACTGAGTATAGTCAAAATATATATTTAACATGTGAATTTGGTCATGGAAATTTGCATATGGTAGCAGAGTTTAGCCCCTGTGAGGGCTTCTACCTTACTCAGCCCACCCTTCAGTTCCTCATGGGTCATCAGTCTACATCCAGGCAGCTTTCTGTACGCACCCAGCAGAAGAAAAGCAAGCAGAGTGGAAGAAAAGCTATATTTAGATCAACAGCACACACACACAAAAAAAACATGTACCATCTTCCTACATTGCTTAGGCAGAGATGGAGTGACATCCTCACTTTCTGTCCCTCCACTCACCTTCATGATTTTCTTCACCTCAAGCTCTGTCTCTTTTTTTCCCCTCATGTTTTTCTCCCTCTAAGCTGTTCTCTTGTTCAGGCGACTAATATCTACTGTTTTTACTTTTAGATGGAACTTAAGTGTTATAAAAATGATTATATAAACTAGTTTTATTTCAGTAGGGTTAATATACTATTATAGTTTTTGTTTCTATTTTAAAATACCTTTCATGTGGTGTGTAACACCACTCTAAGTGAACGAAAACATCCTGCAAAGTTTTAAATATGAAAGTGTTTAAAGTTATTGCCTCTCAAAAGAAAGAGTCGACTCTGAATCATTGAAACGAATTTCAAGCCGTGTCAGGCTGACATCAAAATGAAACATTCGCGCATTTCCAATAATGTCTGTAAAATCATTCTTTGCCACTAGGTGACTCTTTCGCCGCGTTAAAAGCTCACAAACAGTGCTTTAAATTTAATTTACCAATCACTGGAGGGGTTTAGAAAAATAAATCGTTGAAAGAATCGTTTGGAACAAATAAGACCCCCCTCAAAAAAAGCATATTATAAGAAAACAAACGTATGTTTGACCTTCTATGGATGTCAACATGATGTTTGAGTAATTTGGTTTGTTTGTTTAGTTTTAGTTGTTTTAAAAAGTAAAGTAAATAAATATAAAATATAAACAAATATAAATAAATATAAACATTTCCCTTGCAACAGCTATATATATATATATATATATATATATATATATATACATCCTCTATATGATCTATAATAATGAAGATCAAATTTTAGTATTCCAGTGTACTTTTATTAAATAATTCTGTTATGTAATAGCTGCCCAGTGCTCCGGGTATGTGTGTTTGTCCATTACTTACTGTGTGTGCACTTGAATGGAAATTTAGACAAATTCTGAATGTGGGACACCATACTTTGCCACCTTTCTTTTGCTTAAAATGATAACAGCTGAGGTATGTAAGTGGCCTTGTGTTTGTTTTCAAGCTCACCCACTTGCAAGCATGTGTATAAAGTGTATAAAAGAGTAACATAACAGCAGTAGCATAGCCTCAAGATACGCAGCTCTAAAAGCCACAGCGGACAAAGTTGAATTAAGAAAGAGCACAAGCTTCCAGTAGCTATAATGGAGCCCAGAAAGAGGTCCAAACAACCAGGGGCAGCCTCAGGCCTCCGTTAGCCTGCTGATTTAATACAAGGTGAAGAGGAAAAGGGTTTGTATTCATGATTCAGTTTCAGGGGTTATGACGGTGTGTGTGTGCGAGCTGACTCACCATGTGTTCGTGGGGTGTTCTGCATCATGCTATTGTCAGGACAGTAACGCTGCTGTGAAGGCATCCATCCCCGACCTTATTGGGCGGAACAGATTTACTCTCAGTGGGACCAGGCCTGGAGAGACTAACAGACAGAGAGAGGTTATCTAGATCAAGACTCCCAGGGAGTTTGTGTGAAAATCTCACAGTGCTGTGAAGGATACAAAGCAATGTAATCATAACGGACCGGTAAATCCTTTTAGTGCCATAACAAAAAAAGACTGCCTGAATTCGGCAGCCAATAGAACCAACCGAAACACAAACAGTACAATAAACAAGAAGTGAAATGGAATATCTAAACAACACACAATAGCAGCAGTCTGTAGTCTCTGTATAGTCAAAATATCTACTTTATATGTGAATTTTGTCATGGTAGCAAAGTTTAGCCCCTGTGAGGGCTTCTACCTTACCCAGCCCACCCTTCAGTTCCTCATGGGTCATCAGTCTACATCCAGGCAGCTTTCTGTACGCACCCAGCAGAAGAAAAGCAAGCAAGCTGTAGTCTCTGTGACTCGATGACGATCAGTTGACTGAATGATTCAAAGATTCACTCATTAAGAAAGTCACTTGTTGCAGTACCATGTGTAGTTTGATCATGTTTTAACTACAAAGCCATTGAATTTGAGTGGTCTCTGCTGTTTTTATAATCATTTATTGACACTGGGGTCAAAACACTGATTGTTCTTTTTAAGTGTATTATCATCCATTTACATAGGATTTAGAAAACACTTCATTTACTTTTAATCCACTCTTCGCCATTATAGGGCATCAAAGGCATTAGTGCAATTGGTTTCCCAGCTGTTTCTCATCAGGCAGATGTGTTTATTTGTATTGTTAATTCATGCACAAGTGAGCTTTCAGTGTCTGGTCCCGATTTAACATTTGCATTAGCTTTTGGAGTCTTCTGCTGGTGTCGGAGTCTTCTGCTCATTGAAACATGCAGGAAATGAAATGATTAGAGCATCCAGGGAAATACTATCATACGGTACATTAGTGCCATAATCAGATTAATTCACAAAAGGTTTTGCAATTTATTAAGTCATTTAACAATGGTGAAGCAAAGTGTCGGTGCATTTGAAAACTGGGATCATTGATTGGTTAACAGTAACATACTGTTTGGAATATTTAAACTATGTTTTAACAAAACTTGTCATACTAAATTATGAAATGGACCTTAATTAATTTAGATAAATTATAGTGTTTTTTTTTTTTTTTAGTTTAAGTTGATAGGTCTGAAACAAAGATCCATGACGTAATTGTTGAGCTGTATATTTTGAATTAAATAATATATATATATATATATATATATATATTATTGGTAAACAGAATGGTTAGTAAAATACTTTATTTTACATTTTTAATTATAGATTTTTGATATTTAGATTATTGAATTTAAATATAATGGCAAATATATAAAAAATAAATTCTGACTCTGGACCACAAACCCATCACAAATCATGCTTTTTTACAATAGCTCACAATAGCCAACAATACATTGTATCGGTCAACTTATTAATTTCAGCATAAGATATAAAGAAAATTTAAGATGTTTTTGTAAATTTAATTAGTAATATGCTTTGATAAGAGATTAATTTGGACACCTTCATTAAAGCCAGTTTTGTAAATATTTCGATTTTTTTTTTTTAACCTCTGATTCCAAATTTTCAAATAGTCCAAACTCAAATATTGTCCTATAATAACAAACCATCCATCGATGGAATGTTTTGTGGTCCAGGGTACCATTTAGTTTATTGTACAGATGCTTTTATCCAAACTAACTTATAAATGAGGAATATCAATTTTATCATACAAGACAATAGCCAAAAAATGACAAAATAACAAAAACTGCATGTTATAGGTATCCTACTCAATAGTTTACCAACTATGTGGCAGAAAGCCACAATGTTTCTCTCACATAATGAACATGAACATTATCTAGAAGTCTTTGCCCAAGAGAAAGACAGGCCATGACAGAGTAGGGCATGTAAAATAAATGCTATTTCATTTAAAATGTAACGTTTTTCAATTAGTTTTACACCTATATCCAATATCCCTTTCCACAATAACATAACGGACCCGGGGGTTTGACTCCACACAACCCACTTGCAAAGCACCTGTTTGTCCTGCTGCAGGAGAATGAGATGTGAGAGGAGGTAAACATCTCCTCCCCCGCTGCAAGGGGCTGCAGAAGCGCATCTTCAGTGTTGTGTGGAGCGGGACAAAATGGAGCCTGATTGAACGTGAGAGCAGGCGGAAGAAAGGCAGCAGCGGCAGAGGGAGGGCGTTTGCTCTCAGTGAACAGCACAACTCAACTGCTGCAGTCAGGGCATCAATTTTGTATAGGCGTTGAGTGCAGTACCAGAGCGTTCCCCTCTCTTTACCGCTGACCATGGAGAGCTCGCGTCTCTCTCGACCAAGGAGAGAGTGATGGGGGGCGATACGAGCCGTCTCTATAGGCATGTCCGCGTCCGATTCTAGTGCAGCGCTGCTCAGCTGCAAGGTAGGGATAGTTAGCCTTTCCTCTCTCCCTCACATCCGCTTTATCTCTGTCACTCTTTCTCACGCTCTCTCTTTTGCTCGCTCGCTCACTCACTGATTCTCTGCCGCGCGCGCTCTCTCTCTCTCTCTATTACATTTTCACTCCATGTGATTCTGTAATCAATCAGCGGTGCTTTGGTGGGGTGGATGAATTTTGCATGCATTCTGCCTGGGTCATAGTCTATTAATATCCTCGTGTAAGCCTTTTTTTATGAATAAATTATTTTCAGTCGAGATGCACGTCTTAGCTTTTCGGCCAGCAGACTCATCATCAAATGCGTTCGGCTGCATTGTTTAATTGACAGTGTGTAGTGTTAGTAGGCTATCTCTTTGACTTTCTCGTATTTTTCTGTATGTGGTTTCAAATAGTACCGCAAGTTGTTGATATGCCGTTTGTGTTAGGTATAAAAGGCATATGGATTTGTTGCAACACTCATATAACACTCACATAAATGTCTATTTTAGTGGTCGGAGTAGTTTGTTTATAACCTGCGAACCATGGTCAGAATTCAACCAGTTTTAGGGTAAAAAAAAAAGCGACTGAAAAATCAAATATAAAATATTATATTATATTTGACACCTTAAAATCCATTTGCAAATGAATTCCAGGAGCAAATATCTTATAATAATAATTATTATTATATTATTATTCTATAATAAATAAATATATATAATAAGTAACTTCACTGGCTGCAGCCAGTGTAGTTCAATCTTCCTTCTGATACTGATTACTAATATAATATAATGCAAAATTTGCACACTGAATGTGTTTGAAGTTGTTGATTCCCATGGAGAAGTTCACTGACAACTTGTCAGGACAAGGACTTGGCGAGCTGCAAATCCCTGCTGCTCCATATTAGAGACTGGGAATCAGATTCTGATAATATGAATGAAAATAGGGCAAAAAACTGTGTGAAATATACAAAAATTAATGACTATTATCTAACAAGCCATGTAAATATAGGGAGGTTCATTTGTACGCCCCCTGTTGGCTGTGTGCTGCTATTGCAAAACAAAATGTGAATCTCACAAGTCTAAATTATATCAGGTTTCTGGCATTTTTCTCATTGTGAGAAAATTTAAATTCAGATGCACTAATTCTTACTTCCATTTGAAGCTCAAGATAGATCATTCTAAAAAAGACATTAGGTTTTACACAAACTTGTGGAGTTACTGCTGTTCTAATGAACAATAAAACAAAAGGAATGTAACAGAATACTAAAAATGTTTTTAAAAAAAGCTATTGCAACTTTATTTAAGCTACATACTGTAAGCATTATATGCAGCCTTTTCTGGGAAGGTCTGATGGTTAAAATGTACGTTGTAAGTGGAATATGGGGTGAGGTGTTGTGGAAACACACTTAGCAATGTGTCTTTTAAAGGATTACATTACTCTTATCGACCGAAGTACTGACCGAAAAAATGCTTAGTCTGTCGGGATGTCTGAAAATGACTCCAAGTTAATGCACACTGCTTGTCCGAAACACAAAATGTGTGTCACGGCCTTGCAGGTAGTGATGTTTATGTAGGCAACCCCTGCATCACTATTACTGATAAAAGTGGCAAAAATAAATGTTTGATATAGTGTGTTGTTGTACTTCAAAGCCCTACTCTATTTTTCTTTTCATTTATTTCTAAGCCGAACACATGAAAGAGATGAACACGGTGTAGATCATCCGAGGGTTGGTTCGGGACAGCTCTGTGATGGAGATGCCTCCCATAGCAGGGCTGGCTTTTAATTAACACGTTCATTTAGACGAGAGATATATTTTAATCGCACATAAGAATCTTATCTTAGCCGGCGTCTGCATCATTATGCTTTATCTCTTAATCATTTGGTGTCGCAGACACCTGCGCCCTGCGGCTGCCTTTGATATTTAAATCATATCCTCACTGTGTTCTGGATTTTGGAAGGAAAAAAATACAAAGAGGAAGGCTGGTGTGGAGAGGAGATCAGAGGGATGCAGGTTTTTGCGATGCTTGTTATGTGTTACACCCGCGGCTTCTCCATCACGTCCTCCGGTTCACCAGAGGGAGCCATCACCTGAGTACTAACTCACCATT
>JAUMHP010000080.1:10545173-10556337 GCA_032361065.1 Enteromius trimaculatus
TTCCATCGGGCCACTCTGCCATAAAGCCCCGACTGGTGGAGGGCTGCAGTGATGGTTGACTTTCTACAACTTTCTCCAATCTCCCGATTGCATCTCTGGAGCTCAGCCACAGTGATCTTTGGGTTCTTCTTTACCTCTCTCACCAAGGGTCTTCTCCCCCGATAGCTCAGTTTGGACGGACGGCCAGCTCTATGAATGGTTCTGTTCATCCCAAACGTCTTCCATTTAAGGATTATGGAGGCCACTGTGCTTTTAGGAACCTTAAGTGCAGCAGAATATTTTTTGTAACCTTGGCCAGATCTGTGCCTTGCCACCATTCTGTCTCTGAGCTCTTCAGGCAGTTCCTTTGACCTCATGATTCTCATTTGCTTTCATTTTAACATGCATTGTGAGCTGTAAGGTCTTATATAGATATGTGTGTGGCTTTCCTAATTAGTATAATCAAACACAGCTGGACTCAAATGAAGATGTAGAACCATCTCAAGGATGATCAGAAGAAATGGACTGCCCCTGAGTCAAATATATGAGTGTCACAGCAAAGGGTCTGAATACTTAGGACCATGTGATATTTTAGTTTTTCTTTTTTAATAAATCTGCAAAAATGTCAACAATTCTGTGTTTTTCTGTCAGAGTAAAAAGAGTAAAAAATTTAAGGGGTCTGTATACTTTCCGTACCCACTGTATAAATAAATACATACACTGGCTTACATGCTGGCTTATTTCTGTAAACACCTTGTTGGGTTAATTGTGCTGGGTCAAAATTATGGGTTATCTGAGGTAATGTAAACACAAAGATGGTTTGTTTGTTCTGGGTCAAATGGATTTTCACCACTGAACCACTGGGTTGGGTTATTTTAAGCTAACCTAACCGGTTGATTGGATTTTTCCTCTTCATCAAACTTTCTGGCTTCTTCACTCGTCTCGTTGGCAGATGGTCATGCACATTGCAGCAAGGATAAAGGTAAATTTTAAAATTGGTAAGATTATTTACCTCTGTTTAATAAGTTGTGGTAAGAGCACACATATTTCACTTTTTAATGTAATATTTGATCTTTCACTGAGAGGGTTAGCATTAATGTACTAGCCGCCTAGCAAGGTACATTTTTTGACTGCAAATGACTGAAAACAATGCTGAAACACAAAGGTTGTAGTTAATAGTTAATATGTGTTCCTCATACTAAAGTGTAATCAATGCAGATTATATTAAGATCAGTTCCACAGTTTGCATTGTAATATTTTTATGTTTTAGATGCTAAAAGGGAGACTGCTTTAAAAGTCCTGCCCACTCTGCTTCCCCCATCAATATACAAGAAAGGTAGAGAATCTTCAGCCCCACAACCACAGAATTAGAAGTCATTCACTTGATGTACACTGTGACATTACGTCATTGACCTAAAGAAGTAATTTTCCAGCCGGACGGTCATTGAAACATGTCCTCCGGGCTGTCTTTGCGAATGTGTGCTTCTGGGTGTGGGAGTTTCCTCACCATCGGCTAGTGGCTTGGCACCTTAGCAGGGGCATAGAGCCAGGCCTCAGCTCATCTCAACTCCAGCCCCTGCTTAGTCTTCCCGGAAGATCGCAAAGCGGCCCTGAGACAGGCTGCCCAGAGATGTGAAAAATTGTTCTTCGGGGGACTCCAACATCTGCGCCCCCAGCCTCAGCTACCGCTGCTGGCCCACAGGCCGGCGGTACCCACCCATTCACAAAAAGAGCAATTTTCCAAATCTTTGGGCCTCTTCACCATGTTCAGGATGTGAGCGAAACTATACTTCCTCACATTCAGGTTCATGGTGTCAATTCGCCACAGCGAGAAGGGGAAGAGCTGGTTGGTGCCATTCTCAACAGCCCGTCTTGCCTCATAGCATAGCGTCTGGGGCAGAGCCACCTCTCTCCTCCTGGCTGCCCCACCGTGGGTGTGTCAGTTACTGCTCCGTTGATCCCGCTTGTTCGCGGACTCAGGGCCTGGCTCCCCAGTCCGACTCACTGGTCGATCAGGATGATCTGACACAACTATGCGAACCTTCACAGGCTACTGTTCAGAATGTTAACGCCGAAACATGTTCTATCTTGCGTTTGACACTGGGATTGGTTTGCAGCCATCTATCTAAAGGACGCATACTTTCACACCTCGATTTTGCCTCGACACAGACAGATACGCGTGTTTCAGTACAAGGTCCTCCCCTTTGGACTGGCCCTGTCTCCCCGCATCTTTACCGTCGCGGCTTATCAAAATGTGGTTGACACACTTTTGTTGGGAAGACATCACCTGATCGTCAGGTTCCTCAGAGGTGCGAGAAGGTTGAATCAACCATATCGCACCTTATCCCTTCTTGGGACCTCTCCGTCGTCCGGCTAAAACAAATATTAATCAACTTTCTTTTAAATATTAATAACAACAGTAATAAAAAAAAAAATTCTTGAGCAGCAAATCAGCATATTAGAATGATTTCCAAAGCATCATGAAGCTTGCTTATGTATTTGAACCCTATCATTATACGAAAAACACAGTTGTGGATCATTCAGGGTCACAGTATTAAGAATCAAGGGGGTGTAAATATTTGAACAGAGTTCAAGTCAGTACTAAAAAAAAAAACAACAACATGCCTTTTGTATGATTCCACTTATTTTGGGAAAATAATTAACATTTATTATTAACATTGTGCAGATTCTTAAAGGGGAATTTACCTTAACTGTATATGATTATGCATGATTTCCACAAAATACACTTAACTTGTTAGTTATGTTGCTAGACTAAGTGTTGTGTTTATTTAATTAATAGGAGGAGATCGATATGGTGAAATGTTTGCAAAATGCAGAGACCAGTGATGCTTTCCTGCATATTTTCTGCTTGAGGAGACAAGACAGCGACATCCCAGACCTTCGCCTTTGTTTCAAACCATGCCATTAAAATGGACTCTTTACTTGAGGCTTGTGATCTTTGTTGCAAGTACTTTTTCTGTTTATCTTTTTTTCAAGCCCTTCTTTTGTGCTTTATATTGATGAAAATTATTCTTCATTTGTGAAGTTTTTAAAGAATAAGAATATACAGTGCCTAGTTTACACAGTTTTGTGTTTTAAAGAATGATGTACAAAATCTGTCGTTTTAATTTGTGCCTGTAAGAGAAGGATGAAATGTCTGACAGAACATTTCATAAAAATAAATTTGAAATTTATTTAGTTGCATTTTTTGTGTTGTCTAATTGTATTACAGAAAAATAATATAATATTAATATAGTAATAAAATATTATTTTGTTATTATTATGTATTTATTATTGCTAATGTTGGTAAATATAAATAGCAAGGCAATAAGACAACAAATAACCAAATTTTTAGGTAATATTTAACTCAGCAACACAGTTAACCTGACCCACCGGTTGGGTTAAAATGACCAAGCTTGTGTTTTGTTCCATAGTTACCCAGCAGCTGGGTTAAGGTTGTTTTTTTTTACCCAGCCTTTTTAGAGTGTATATACATAGTAGAGTTTCTTCATCAAGATAATTAATTATTGCCGTACTTTGACATTCAACACTGTTTTGTCTTACATAATTATCTGCAAAAGATGTGACCATGAACAACAGAAGTTAAACAGCAATATGAACCCAACTGCCATCTTCTGCCACCTCCTTCCTCTGTCTCTTACAGCAGATTGTGTTGTGACACATAGGGCTGTTGATTATTCAGTTCCACCTGCTTTCCTGTGCTTTGTGCCCTGCTGTTACAGCAGGGGAATTCTCCTCTCATACATACTTCATTCCATCTCCACCCCTGCTGAGGATACTACGAGCCTCATCCTTGATAGCACTGCTTCAGTACATTGAATAACACATATGACAAGATTTGATAAGAAGTCAAAATAAATACAAAATATTGTAATTCCAGCACTCAATTTTATCCTTAAAGTTGGTTATGGGACAGAGGCATGTTTGGTACAAAACATAGGCCTATACTTGATCAATCTTAATGTACTGCTCAATTAATGCACTGCTCTAAAAACATTCAATGATGTGAAGACCATCTAATTCCAATTTGGGGAATAAATGAATTTGCAAGTAGGGGCAAAGAGGGAAGTGTTTACATAATGTCTGTTCCCCTCAGTCTCTGGGGTGTTTAACATATAAATATAACCTTGAAAGTGTCTCTGTGTGCCTGTTGTCTATCAGACCACTTTAGCCTTCTGAGACTCCCCGAGGGCTGAGATTTTGAACTGCCTCATCAGGCCAATAAACTTTTGGCCTCCCACCCACCATTAATCAATGTACCATGTGTCCAAAACGAATAGAGACAGGGATCAAAGAGTAATTTGTCCAATAATCCAGTCCGTTAGTATTGTAAACAAACCTTTTCATGGTTTTAGTCAAGGGGATTTTTATGACGAGTCATGCAAGACTTTACTGTAAAATGCCTTAAAAACGGAAAATTAAGCAAACATGCATGTCAAAATGGATACATTTAATCACAACTCTGAGGATTAGGGCAGAATAGTTTAAGTATTAGCCATTGGAAATTTATGGGATGCATCATCTGGGGAAATTTATTAATTAAAAAGACTTTGGGAATGAAATTAAAACACAAGCCTTTCCCCTAAAGAAAGCAGGCAATTCACAGATCATTAAAGGTGAAAGTAAAGTCATTAGGCGGAGGGACAAGGATGTGTGAACAGTCCTATTGACCTCATGTCTGTGGTTATTGGAGTGAAAACAATCTAATTAATTACTCTGGAGACAAGGAGGATGCCAGAATATGCAGGAAAAGCTGGCATGATTAAATAAGTTCGTATGTGAAAGACATTCAGTGTACTACTATATCCACTGTTATTCTCACAGGCTATGTGATTTATAAAAGCCTATGCATTCATTTATAGGCTACTACTAGCATGTATATAGTGTTTTGTCATCACATAACAACACTAGTGTGGACATTTTGGACAACACGTGTATCAAATTATCATTTTAGTGGAATTTTTTATTCGGTAAGGATGAGACAAAAGTTTCCCAAAAGGCGAAAGTCGTCGGGGAAATAATGCGTTTCCGGACGGAGCGGAGGCAAGAAGAATGTGAGACGTCATGAGCGTCGCGCAAGTTGATTGGCTGTTGTGCGGCATATATAAACCCCCAGTCCACCGTTCAGTCACTTCGGCTGCGGGCAATTCGCGGTGTTGCGTTTACCGAAACTGTTGTGTACTCGTACATCCTCGTGTCGGTCTGTTTTAGGTGTTTTTTTTTTTTTGCTTTATTTTGTTCGGTTATAGGATATCGCAAAATCATGAAAGAGAGAAGAAACGCACAGCCACTGGTGGTCAGATGTAAACTGGTGCTGGTTGGGGATGTTCAATGCGGGAAAACTGCGATGTTACAGGTTTTGGCAAAGGACTGTTATCCAGAGGTCAGTAGCCTACAACATTTCTGAAAGACGCACATTTATTAAACGAATTCTAAAATTATTTCATTAGACCCAATGGTTTTGCCGAATAACAAACAGTTGTTTATCTCAGAAATGTTAGTTTCATTGTAACATCTTTTGGTTGCCAAGTGAGTTAGTCCATTACGAGAAAGCATACATTAAATCGTTTTTCGTAGTGATAAATAACCATACGTAAGCCTTTAAAGTGTTTTTTTTTTTTTTACCCCAAGCATCACATACACGCAGCATGCGTTCATCTGTGTTAATATGTAGCATCTCCTCCACAGACATATGTTCCCACAGTATTTGAGAACTACACAGCCTGTCTGGAGCTCGATGACCAGCGTGTTGAATTGAGTTTATGGGACACATCAGGTAAGACTAAACGTATTATATTAAATATTAAAATGGAACAAAATGGACAGTAACATTTGTGCACATTATGCAACTTGGATGGTAATGTAATGTAATGAAGCAGTATCGACATAATGAAATGTAGAGAAGTAGTAGTAACAGCTCTTATATTATGATTATTTATATAGATATTATTCATGCACTTTCGAGCACACATAGTCTGTTTGATATTGTCTGGAGAATACACTATAAAATTGGGAAACCACAGTGTTAGACTTTAAAAATATACCAATGTCTTACCAATTTATCATCACATCCCTTCATGGCAACAGTCAGGCTTGTTTTGAACTGTGTTGGGCCAATCCAGTCATACTGATTACTAAACTACCTGATTAGAATATTGAAGTTAAATGCAAATATAATTATTTATGCAAATGCTGAAGCAGTGCAGGAAGATGTAAATGCTGAATAATTGCAACAGATGTTTGCAATGGAGCAGCACATTTCTGTGCAAGTTTTTTTTTTTTTTTTTATTCATTGTCCCCAATTTAAAACTGTGTCCACTGGACCAAATTCAATGTGATTAGAACTTTTTTTCTGTTTCAAAAGTAATAAGTACAGATGATTGTATTGCTATTATTTACCGCTCTGCTAACTTGAGTATTGTAAAACTTTCTTCATCAAAGCTGCGGATTGAATACCTTGTTAACATGATTTTTAGACGCGAGCAAATTATGATAAACTGACGATAAACTCTCTATGCCCTTAATACCAGAAGTTGCGTAAAGTCAGCCAGTCAGATTAGAGTGTTTTCTGTGCAATATGCATCAGACATGAGACTAGACGTCTGTCTGTCTATCAGCTGCCATACATAGACAGCAGACTAACGAGGGAGTATGTGGTCACTAAAGCAAGCCCACGGCTTCCTATTGTAGCCTATTGACCTGATTATAACGTGCTATTTGTCTGCTTCACACTGCTCATTTCTGAATCCCTAGTAAATGATAGACATGATAATCTCATGTGTCTTTGGATGTTTGCTAAACGCAAGCCAACAGAAGCATCATAATTAGCACCCAGAAACGTCTGGCCGTCCACCGACTGTGAAGAGTGGGTGATTGGACTAGGTTTCTGTGTTTGAATGAGAAAGCAAGCGAGGATTGTGATTTCATGTACAGATTGTTCAGTGAAATGCGTGCTGTTAATATGCCTCAGTCCTTTGCTCATGCTTTTTGATCTGATTTAGTCTGCTTGGAGACAAGCCAGCTGAAACGCAGAGTACGGTTTAAGGGGATGAGTCCCAGCTTGTGTGAGGATGAGAGGGCAAACCAGAGTTTTATTCCTTCTTAGCTGTTAATCATGGCTGAGGCTGTAGATTTTGAACTGCGTTTCCAGCAAGTCAAGCAGATATACCGAGTCAAAGTACTCTTAAATATAAAATGAATTTGCTGTATCCACGGTATGATAAATGAGTTTAGTGATAGTGACAAATTGAAAATTTGGCAAAGAAAAGTTAAAGCAATATTTAAAAATTCTTTACAACATTGCTGATATTCTCACATTGAGTGGAAAATATACTGTAGCATTAAGCAAAAGCACAATTATTTCTATACTAGTTTTGTGTTTTAATACATTTCAAATATCTATATTTTTTGTATGTTATTACTCATTAACTTTTGATAGATATTAAGTCTCTTATGCTCCCCAAGGCTGCATTTATTTGATCAAACATACAAGAAAAACTGTAATATCGTCAATTTATAACAATGTAAAACAATTTAGTTTTTTAATAGTTAAAAATGTCATTTATTCCTGGGATGGCAAAGCAGAATTTTCAGCAGACATTATTAATCTTCAGCATCACACGATCCTTCAAAAATAATTCTAATATGCAGATCTTGTGCTCAAGAAACTCTCTTTATTTTCAATGTTGAAAATGTTGACTTTCATGTACTCTTTTAAATGTATAATTTCCATATATAAATATCTATTAATATATAAAGACAGCATTTATTTGAAAGAGAAATCTGCTGTAACGTCATACATCTACTTACTGTTGATGTTGAGCAATTTATTATAACCTTTTTTTATTGAAAAGTATTTCTGTCAAAAAGATTTCTGGCCCCAAACTTTTCAATATATGTATATTCATACAGAATTGCTTAATGTTGTTCCATTACATTTAGTGTACAGTAAAAATTACATTTCTGCTTTAGTTTTGTTCATAAAATCAAAATGATGCCAAAGCCATAACCTACAGTAATTAGTTCATTGGCCTTTCTCAGTCACTTTGAATTAAATTACTGCTGAAGTAAATTTAGTTTGAACTCAAATAGAAATGGCATGTAAATTAATGAAAATAATGATGTAGTAATTTTACAGCGATGCAGTTTTGAAATGCATTCTGGAATATCCCTGTGTGCTGTTTATATCAGCTTTGTGATGCTGCTCAATGTGAATGAGGCTTCTTATTAGTCTTTTCCTCATTGATTGAGCTGACCTCATCATTGGGTTTCAAACGGCATGCTTTGAGGCCCAGAAAGGATTTACAGGTGAAAATCAATCGTCACACTTAATCACGACAATTGGACCTACTGCAGGCTCTTAGAAGATGGCTATCTGTATTTCTAATATGGAGGCTGTATTTAATTTGCATTGAGGTATTAGCAATGGATTAGGTGGCACTGATGGATGTATATTTCTGTGAATATGAATTCTGCTGCTTCGTTATGGGATGACTACACAAGATCGTGTGCGGGGAAAAAAATAGTGCTCCATTAGCACAATAAAACAACCAGTAGATTAATGGGTTCTCCAGTGGCCATTGGCAGTTGATGACAGGCACCAATAAGGAAACACCACCGTAGCTCTGAGATGGTATTCCCTGAGGGGTCATGGCCAGCCCCTCGCAGAGAGAGAGGGTGGGGGTGCTTTGTGGGCCCCCATCATGTTCTATGATGGGATCTTAAGGAAAGGGGGGTGGGGGATATGGAGAACGCTCTAGGTTTTGTTCTCATCATCTACTGGGAAGACGGACAGGGGCTTTCATTTGCTTCTGGCTCCTTTGTGAACGTTGACCTCTTCTCAGCCCCCTGCTCACATTTACATGAGTCGAGAGTGCTGATTAATTCCCACAGATTCCACTGCGCTGAAGTTTACTCTTAGTCAGCGTTTTTACTCTGTGCCACATTTAAAAGGTCAACTACTATGCAGTATTTATGTACTATTACAATATTTATTAACATTTTAATAATTAGCTTTTATATTTCCATTTTATTTTTAGTAGACATTTAGAAATTGTGATTTTGTATTTTTAATATTTATATTTAGCTTTTGCCAAGTTATCATTTATACCTTTTTTTAAGTTTTAAATTTACATTTATTTAAAGCTTTTTCAATTAACAGATATAATAGTTAATTGAAACATGTACAAACATTTTGTAATGTGTTTGTAAATCCTTTTTAAAACATTAAACTATACATAATTTCTTCATTAAATTAATAATAAAAAACACATTTTGTCGCGCATATGTTTACATGTAATCAGTAACTATTTAAACCAAACAAAATAAAGGCTTTATTTTGAGTCAAACCAGAATTGATTTGCAGAATAGCTCATTAAGTTCATTCATTAAAATGATTCAAACTGATAATTTGTTAGTCTTTTTAAGTTATTCATTACAATAATCATTTGTTCTTTAATTATACTAATACAATATATCTTTACAATATATCTTAAGTTTAGCAAGCTACAACACAGTAAAGGATGTACTGACATTATTTTGCATCATATTTAATAGAGACTGCAAGCTCACTCGCTCGAGTGAAATTATTTATTTTGATCTGTCTCTGTAGATTGAGGGTAGAGAAGCAGGAAACAGTAGCATGTTATCTTCAATATATTCACACTTGAATGATATTTTCGTTCCCTAGTAAATGGCAGATATGGCATTAAGCAATAATAATTGACAGGATCTGTTATCGCTGTATCATTGAGACTGTCAGAGATGGCTTAGTCATGAAAGATGAAAAGTGTGAACGTATCTCCTTTTAATAAGTACAGAAATGAATCATTCCCAAATTAAAAAGACCACCTTTTAAGTGACATTTCCACAAAACAAACGTGACGTCATGTGCGCACCAAAATGCATTTTTTACAATTGCATTGTTTCAGAATACGTCTGATGCAACTTGCCAGTACATTCATAGTTTAAAGTCATTAGTAAAACAGCTAAATTAGTTTTTCATAGAGCGAAAGGGTTCAGCAGATGGAATGCGGTGCAGCACACAAAAGCAGCCCACTCCACCTCCATCTGTTCTCTTCACTATACTCTTCCTGCGCCCAAGGAAAAGGCCGTCTCGTATCAATCACATACACACGTTGGCCCACTTTTCAGCTAAGCTAGTTTTGCTCCAGGCATGAGTCACAACAAAAAGCATTTATTCTGATTGTTGCAACTCTGCTCTGCTCTTTTTTTTTTCCTCCACCCTTTTTTGCACGCTTCACAAGCCTCCGTCTGTTAATACGCAGACAGCATAACATCCTCTTCTTGTTCAGCCGGGTGAACATGTGGCCCAGGGTTGAGAGCTGAGCAGTGGTTTGTTCAATAGAGCAAGTTCTCTGATCCAAGACTGCGGGAGGTACAGGATCCAAGTTAGATAATGCTTCACTGCCAAAGGTCTGTGTCTTTTTTCTGATTTCAAACAGTGGTTTGAGTGAGTTTTGGTAAGCTCAACGTGTGGAGGTTTTTTTCTCTGACTGCTGGGATGTGTCATTTTGTCTAGTTTAATTGAAATTGCTCCTCAGTCCCTATGTGTTCATCTGCATCGATTGCTGCATTAGAATCAGCAACAAATGAATGCAGCCTCACTCACTCAGGTGTCCGTGATGTCTTGGTAGGAGAGAGAAAATAGGCAGAGATCTGTGCTTCACAGTGAAGATAGTCTGCAGTGGTCATTTCTGCTAGTGATCTCCATAATAAAAATAGCCAAATTGGCTTTATAAATTTAAATTCATGTTGATGCTTGGTTTATAAAAACATGACTCTTATGAGCATTTCTTTTTAACAAATCTGTTGAAAGTTGTCAATTTGTTATCGAATTATTCACTGAATGAGATTAAATTGCAGTCAACATGAAATGAGTCATTGAAGGATTCATCAGACTGATTCAAACTGATGTGATTCTTTGAGTTTTTGTGAGTGATTAGTTAAAAAAAATTGTTCAAGCATCATGTTGTCAGTTTTAATGAAAATCAATGTGAACATAAATTTTACTTATTGGCTAATGATTGTTAATGTTTAGGTATTATAAATAACTTAATTCTGGTTCCATTAAAGGAACACTCCACTTTTTTTTTGGAAATAGGCTCATTTTCCAACATCCCTAGAGTAATACAGATGTGTTTTA
>JAUMHP010000080.1:10556501-10569242 GCA_032361065.1 Enteromius trimaculatus
GGTAAAACACATCTGTATTACTCTAGGGATGTTGAAAAATTAGCCTATTTCCAAAAAAAGTGGAGTGTTCCTTTAAGGATTTAATGATTATGAAAAAGTAATAATTATAAAAAGAAATGTAATATTATTGGTAAATGAGAATTTATTGATGGATGAATTTAAAACGCTTCTTCCAAAATCAACATTTAGATTACACATTTTCATATGTTTAAATAATAAAACGGTACATAACCAATGTGTTTGCCCAAGCTGCGTTTGATTCACTAAAGTGATTCAGCACATGGGAGTTGTTTGTTTAGGATTTGTTTAGATTTTGCTGGTTGCACTGTATGTGTTATATTCACTAAAAACTAATCTGCTCATAAGAATCAGTTTGTTTGGGAATCGGCTAGACTGTTCAGTTCAGTTGTTTAAGAATGAACTGGTCTTATTGTGGTCATGATTGATAGATTTGCTAATAAGACAAAAAATAGTTCATAAGCATGATTTATTTGGGAATGTAAAGGTTTCTTTTTTCTTTTTTTTTTCATTTTAAATGGCAAGTTAATCAATATTACTTACTTGAGGCTTCTACAGTGCATGACCTAACAGTATCACTAACTTAAGCCAAGGTCTGAAGAACTTTACATGTGAGGTTCAGGAAGGGACTGAGGCTAAATTAATCCAGAAATACGATAATGAGTTACATATAAGGCTGTTTACACCACCCTAGCATCTCTGTTGTACCAAGTGGGTGGGCACTGCTCTGTATCAAATGATTGAGTTAAGGGACGCCTTTAGGAAGGCAGCGCTCTGCAGATGGTTGACTCCAAGGCTGTTGCTGTGGAAACAGGGTGACTGGAGGTATTGCATGGTCGGTGGGGTGGGGGTGGGGGGGTACAGGAGGGGTGGGTGGCTTACTTAAAGATTCTGAGCAAGACTGAGAGGAAGTGCCTACCCCAGCCCCATCGCTCCAGTTGCATAATCTACTGGAAAAAAAGAAACCGAGGGAGAGAGCGAGACATATAGATCAATGAGGATTTAGAGCTCAGTTGTCATTTTCTTCTCCTTTAAAATGCCAATATGGCAAGCAGCGAGAGGGCTTTAACAGGATGTATGCTGAGCCGGCTGGAAATGAAGTGATGACCAGGGGAGCTGTGCCTCCGGCCTTTGTCTGATTCTGCTGCAGATTTATACAGCACATTCACACTCATCAGATCTGCTTTTCTTCAATTCTAGCTTAAAGACTCATACACAAGTACGCAGTTAAAGCAGCGATCTTTAAAATATGAATATATCCATTGAAACTAGCTTTTTATTAGTGCTGTCAAATGATAAATCGCATTAAAAATATGTTTTTTTACAACAAAAACATGTATTTTGGATCTGATTAACACATATAAAACAAATTTGTTAACTTAAATATTCTACACTATTTTAAGTATTTGAAACGGTTCTCAAAACTCAAATTTATCGAAAACGTAAACTAAAATGGATTATTTTGTTAATTTTCTTGCTTTACTGTGAGATTTCATCAATGTAAGTTATTGCAAAAATGCTTGCTTTCATAATTCTGTATCAGAATGTAACATTTCAAAAATTATTTCCACCTCTGAAAGGACATTTTGTTTTCTGCTGACTTAAACGAGGCGACACAGGAACAGACATATCCTCCCAATCAACAGCTTCATTCTGAAATGCATCATATGAAAGTTAAATGTGTTGCGAAACCAGGTTGTTCTCACATGGGCATTTCATCTTGTTTTCTAAAAGCATATTTCAGAGTAAGAAAGCATTCTTGTCTCATCACTGAATTGTACATTCGTATTCAGTAGCATCTCTCTCGTTTCAGGATCTCCATACTATGATAATGTGAGACCTCTCTGCTACAGTGATTCAGATGCAGTGCTCCTTTGTTTTGACATCAGTCGTCCAGATATCTTTGACAGTGGACTTAAGAAGGTAACTAGATATTCCTATTAATATTCAATGCCTCCATTGACCCTGATTCTCAGAAGCTCATCATTATGTTGTGTTTCATCACTTTAATTTGTTTTGTTGGGTATCATTAAAGCAAGACTGTTTAATTTAGACTTTATGAATGATTTGTTTTTGTTTTCTTACTGCATTTCATTTTTGGACTGTAATATTTATCAGACTATGCTTGCCAGAAGTGCTTGGCACTGAAAAACCAAGATTATAATAATCGTTATTATACGGAACAATATGCGTTTTCTGTGTCTTGCAAGAATTTATTTATCTTAGAATTGCACATTTCTGTCTTTGCAGTGGAGGGCTGAGATCCTTGACTTTTGCCCTAGTACTCGTATTCTCCTTGTTGGTTGCAAGACGGATCTTCGGACAGACGTCTGCACGCTGATGGAGCTCTCCAATCAGAAACAAACACCCATCACTCATGAGCAGGTACAGCCGCATGTTGTTTCTTAGCACTGTTGCATTGATCTTACACTCTTTCCTCTGTAAAGCTGCTTTTTGAACTACACTACCATAAAAACATTTGGGGTAAGTATAATGAAATGTATGCTTTTGTTCAGCAAGGATGGAGTACATTTAATATTCATCTGAGAAGTCTGAAAAAATCCTCACAGTTTCCACAAAAATATTAAACAGCACAGCATTGATAATAAAAAAATGTTTCTTTAGCACCAAATCATCTAATCATAGAATGATTTCTGAGGGATTACGTGACACTGTAGTCTGAAGTCACGAATGCTAAAAACTCAGCTTTGCCATCACAGAAATAACTTACAATTTTAAATGTGACCTTGGATAACAAAAGCAGTCATAAGCAGCACAGGTATGGTTGTACCCAAATATTGTCCTATCCTAACAAACCAACAATTTTGAAAAATGTACCCATCTGACTGATTTTGTAAGCCGGGGCACATATTGAAATAGAAACAGTTGCTTTAAATTGTAGTAATATTTTACAATATTACTGTTTAACTGCATATTTGATCAAATAAATCCAATCTTGGTGGGCATAAGAGATATGTTTCAGAAACCTGTTAAAAAGTTATGCCAACTTTATTTCTTAATAATATTTAAATAATTGAAAATAATGGCTTCAGTATGACGACTATTTAATACAATGCTGTTATGGGTCCACTTTATACTTATGCATATTATTAAAATATATGTTTTACTTGATATGAATGATTACATGCATATAGCCATCCTTTATATTTTAGGACACTGACTTGTACCTACCTACGTAGTAGGAGTGAGGGACAATTAATGTGTCGCGATTCTCTCTTCAACGATTCTGAATTGAGTCTGGAATATTTCATAATTGATTCTTTTTCCCGCATATATGGCACGTGCGCATGCTTGAGACGCACCGGGCTTCATTGCACAGATTTTGCGCTGAGACACGTCGCGTTTTACTTTAAATATTCTTTAGATATGCTTTCTTATATAACGTTTGGAATGCATTTGTACTAGATGCATGAATCTGTGCGCTGACTGACTTTGTCACAGACAGTCACGTGCGCTGTGTGTTTGTTTGTCCTGAAGCGGCTGATCGCGGCTGCGGTTTAATGCACTTGATTTTCAAAAAACTGATGTGCACGCCGTCAGTTATGTTCTCAGAGCAGAGCAAAACATCTGATATATCAAAAGAGATCGGTGCATTAGTCTGAATGCAGTCTGTTAAAGCGGCCACTGCATATGATATAAGTAATAATGCAGAAAAAGAAAAATCCAACTATTAAAAGTCTAAACTATTTCTGTGAAACTTGTTTACTCAAACAGCACTTATAATTTTAAATATATATAATATAATGTTTATATAATGAGTAGCATGTTTATATAATGATAAAAATGTCAATTGTAATTAAAATGTAGCCACATTCAGTAATATTGAATGAGAATGTGATAGTCTCCTGGGAGTCACAGACTAAAATTATGAATTGTGAAACCAAGATTCACAC
Source organism: Enteromius trimaculatus (assembly GCA_032361065.1). Classification (NCBI taxonomy): domain Eukaryota; kingdom Metazoa; phylum Chordata; class Actinopteri; order Cypriniformes; family Cyprinidae; genus Enteromius; species Enteromius trimaculatus. Next base: position 10,560,434 of record JAUMHP010000080.1, read on the forward strand.
AGATATCTCAAATATTAAAAAAAAAAGCACAAAAACTTCAACTTTGGTTAAGGTTTAAAGTTGTAAAGATGAATTTGCACAGCAGAAGAATTAATTGGGGTAAAAAAAAGCAGCTCAAGAATCGTGACTCCCAGAAATTGAATCGGATCGTGAGGTGCCTTAAGATTCCCACCAAACTATTTGTGAATTTACTGAAAAACACTGAATGAGAAACTACAGCAAACTAAGTTTGTGCATCTCCCATCACAGGGCTCTGCCATGGCCAAACAGTTGGGCGCCGAGGCTTATCTGGAGTGTTCAGCATTCACCTCTGAGAAGAGCATCCACAGCGTGTTCCGCACAGCTGCGCTGGCTTGCATCAACAAGCTACAGCCGCTCGCCAAACCCAGCCCGACCCGCCGGCTCTCCAAACGCCTGCTGCACCTGCCCAGCAAGTCCGAGCTCCTCTCCTCCACCTTCAAAAAGGAGAAGGCCAAGAGTTGTTCAGTAATGTGAGTGGAGAACTTCACCCCCCCCATAACAAAAGCTACACCATTCCCTGCGCTTTGGTCTGGGGAAGGGGGGGTGGGTTCCGATTGCCACATCATTGACGTGTAGAATCCTTCCCCCGCCCCCAAAGAAACACATTTCAGAAAAAGCGGACACCTCGCTGTCCTCCTTGTCCTGAGCTCTTCAACAGTGCATATGTATTTTCAGTACTCTATCTTGCTTTTAAACGAGATTCGATCATCAGCCGTCATCTATTGCCGTCTATCCTTGTTACCAAGAGATTTGCACCAGTTGAAACTCGGAATGATTCAACTTAGTAAATAGGAAACAGATGTTCAAAAAAAAGGTTCCAATGTTCAAAGTAAGCTATTCGATTTATAAGTACAGGATCTCTAGCGTATTTAGTCTCCAAATAAATACCTACAGTATGCACTGAAATTGTGAAAGTTGTGGAGCTGTGCGCCAGGCCCCGGGTCACGTAGAGGAGAAGGCGGCCCATTTGACATTGTTGATTTGGCTGCAGAGTGTTGAGAGAAATGTGATTTTTAAATGGGAGCCACCCATAACTGAACACTAAGATGGCGGAATAGAAGGAAACGGGCCAAAAATATTTGTAGAAAGACAATTTATGATGCTACCAAAGTCAATTTTCCCTTTTTTGCTCGACTAGAACACTGTCTGATATTTACACGCTTCTATTTTTAGAGGCAATAGCTATCTGAGGGATGGGATGGGTGTGACTGGGGTACATATTACAGTGATTATCTGTATCTTAACGTCTCCTGCTGCTTTCTAGTGTAGGCAACCATGAATTTGCAAAGGGATCCCTGCGCTAGTTCTGCCAGGGCTCAATCGGATCGAATTTGGCATGATGATTAAGCTTTCATGATCTCCAGAGATGCCATAGCACTTTGACAAGGGTTTTTGAAACCAAAATGTACGTTTTTTTTTTTTTTTTAAAGTGACCTGGTTTAAGATGTTTAGGATCAGACCAGCTTGGGTTTAGTTTGTCATGCATCTTATGTAGCATTTTGTCATCAAGCAACAATCCCCTGTCATTGCCTCCATGCTCATTTGCAGCAGTAGCAGCTGAAATATTTGTGGGCAATATCGTCCTATGTGTTTCTAAACTTGATTATCAATGGAAAAAAAAAAATGTTTTCTTGTTCAAAGTGCTAATCTTGAAGTCTGCTTTCCACCACAAAGCAATAATTATGGTTCAAGTGCTTATAATGCAAAGTGTGTACAGTGGCAATAATTAAAACAAAAAAAAGGCTAATATAAAGTCATGCTACTGCTTTGTGGACATACGTATATTTATGTGGATATACATCAGCACTGCTGTAAAAACAGGCCAATATATTGTGACTCTGTTCAGACTTTGTTAAAGTAATTAGATGAGAATATGACCATTGGAGTGCAACACGTTTTTTGTTTTTTCTTCTCTTTTACAACCAAATAGGAATATTAGTGTTCTGTTCATGAGCATTAAGGGAGGTTAATGCATGAGGAGCAGATGGACTGGAAGGATATGCAGACTGGACCTTTTAAATATATGGATCAGCTGACCTGATAAGGGCTTTTATGTCTGAGAATCTGCAAAGTCAAACTGGAAACGGAAGCCGACATTTGGAATAAAACTGAACAGGCTGGTCCTGTTTAACGGAAGATATTTTTCCATTTTGTAACTCTTGGTCAAATAATTGTTTTTGCTTTATTTGTGTATACTTGAAGTCAATATTTTTCTCCTTTTGTTCAATCATCAGTGGCGGAAGGGAAAATGCGAACTGTTTACAAGTTCTTCCACTGTGATCACACACCAAAATCCTTTTTGCATTGTCTAGTGTCTGCGTAAATAAAGAAACTGAAGATGAATTTGGGTGCTAGGGAGTATGAACAGCGTGTATATGTGTCGCATGGCTGGTCAGACATTGTAGCTGCCAATTGACTTTAAGTTTTAAGTTTTGGGTAATGTGAGCATCCCGGATGGAGATGGACATTCAGTCATTAGGCTGCCATTGCACAATATTGGGAACAAACACACTTTAAGCATGTCCTCTAGTTCTTCAGTTGTACATATCCTGTTTTGTAATCTTTGTAAGACGTTTAAAAGAATGTCACAAGATTAAATATTTGTTCTTGTTGTGGATTGACAAAGATGTGCTTGATGTAAAATTGCTTAGTCCTATTTATTTGGATTCATTTTTTGAGGTAACTATTTTGTGTTTCACACGGTTTTATTTCAAAATGTTATTTTTAAAACGACTTCTCCCTTTTGTCTTTCCAGTAATAAAGCTTGCCTTTGTGTGGCACACATGACTTGAGTGTATATGAGTATTTTATTTGAGTATTTTAATTATAAAGAATTTTATTTTAAACCCTATGCTGGGGGCAAATAAAAAAAAAAATGCCTATTGGCATTATTAACAAGTATTAAGCCCCCGGTCGCATGATTTCTGTTTTATTTTGATTTGTTTTTTCATTTAGTGTGCCCAATTTCCAGTTTAATTTCCACCAAAAGAAAACTGAAAAGTGGCCAAAAAAAGTTTTTTTGCTTAATTTTATTCTTTTTATAGAGATGCAATATAAAATTATTTATTTAGATTAATAAAATGTAACTTTTAAGGCTGCTTAATTCATATAATATATACTACTGTTAAATTATTTGTTTGTTTTTGGAAGTCTCATTTATATAATCAAAGATACAGTAGCTTTTGTAAAATTTATATATATATTTTTTTTAATTCATGTTAAAACAAAAAATTATTCAGCAAGAACAGTTTCAGCAGCTATTACTCCAGTCTTCTCACATGATCCTGATGCTGGTGTTAAGCAAGTAGGTAAATTTATCTTACTTATTTCTTAAATTTAGCAAATATTGTGGCATTTTTACAGCTGACACAAATTCATCAATAAAATACAGGCTCTCATTCTGTTAGCGTCCCTTATCGACTTTTTGGATGCCAGGTGGGCTGTCATGTTGGCACGTTCCTCCCTTTCATCAGCCAGTATAAGACATCTCCCGCCCTTACCACATACTTACCTAGATTCTTTGGATATTGAGCTGGGGTGCACATCTGTCTCAAGACGCAACATCTGGGAGGGGAGAAGGGCACAAGCTGCTGCCAGTGTCTAAAAGAGGACCGTTGCCAGGAGGCCATATGGCTGAGGTGGAGACCCCGACTCAGCAGCCAAGAGATTCCACACAGCCCAGCTTCCAATCTCACCAGGTAACGGCTCTACAAAGACAACCATAATGAAGTTACTCATTGGGCGCATGTAATATCAGCTTTCCATTATGAAAGCAACATCTCTCAAGGCTTATCTAGCAAAGTAGAGCATTAGATTAAAGAATGTTTGTTATTTGCAGGCGTTAAGTTGCTTTACCGTCTGTGAAATTACTTTTTGTGCCTTACAGAGGAATAGCATGACTTTAAATTTAAACGCACTACAAAATTGTGTAGAGATATTTTTCAGGATGCTAGTACAATATTGACCTTGTGGAAAAAAAAATGGCAGCGGCTATTTGCACTAAGTGTAAACAATGATAGAGGCTATTTACACTAAGTGTAACTGAAAATAGCATAGATGCTATATTTACACTAAGTGCAAATATTGATGGATGTTATTTACACCATTTTAAAACAGCAGGATTTTCTACTACTTATTGCAAACAGTGGCAATTACCTGCACCTTATTGTAGAACATTATAAAAGAGTATTCAATAATAACTAACTTAGTGTAAATTTGAATTTTGACACCTTATTGGGACAATAAAGTCCTCCCTACACCGACCCTAACCCTACCCAATCCCTTTTCAGCTTTTTCATTATTTCCTTAATTTTTATATGAAAAAATTCTTTTCTGATATGATATGAAATTCGAAAAGGCGGTCATGACAAAATGATATATTGAGTATGATATATGTTACCACTGAAGCTGACGACCGTCTTTTGTAATGTTGACTATAGCCCAATCACATGTTGGTGGGCGGAGGCAGTGTAAATAGCCTCTGGCAACAAGGTGGGCTATTTACACATGAACACTGGAGGGCCGGTGTCCTGGAGAGTTTAGCTCCAACCCTAATCAAACACACCTGAAGCAGCTAAGGAGCTCTGACTAGGCATGTTAGAAACGTCCAAGCAGGAGTGTTGAGGCAAGATGGAGGACACCAGCCCTCCAGAACAGAGTTTGGACAGAGTTGGAAATAGACACTCCAAAAAAGGCAAACACAAGTAACATTATTAGCCCCTTTTTACACATTAAACCTGGTAAGATACTGTAAAATTGCCCGATTGACCTTTCCGGAAAGTGTTTCATGTTAATAATAAAGATGCTTTTGCACAGGTGTAATGGGGTGATCACACACAACTTGTTCTTCTCTTTAAAAACACAAGAGTATAGTATAGTACACAATGATGAACAGGCACTATATCATACTATAAATAGGAGAAAGTGCAATTCACAATATAGCACTCCTGCTTTTTATATAAATAAGCCAATCACTAATTGGAAAATTCACTGTGTAACTTTCACCATGCGTCCAAAATCATTGCGCACTGTCTGAGTACTACATTTGAATTTAAACAAAATGTGTTTTATAGTGCATGAATATTTGTAGTCCACTATATATCATCTACATCCACTATATTGTCACGTGATCTACCAGCATCAGTTGCATAGCTTCACTTCCATTCATGAATCCTTTCCCCATGGCCTCATGGGATAGTAAAGGGTCCATTGATTGTGCACCCTGATAGTACACGTACATCACAGAGACATCTATTTTATGTATGCATTTGCATCTGCAAGACATATGTTTAAGTGTTTGCTCATCTGCAATACATCTATTAGACATTTCCTATCGGATGTCTAGTAGACATTTTTTTAGAGGCCTTTAAGGTATTTGTAAAATAGAATGTATGTAACTTTAGACTGTACGTAAGTATTAGCTGGTTTAGCCTTAAAAATAAGCTTTTTCAATACTATTTGTGCATACGAAAATTGAAATTCAACTATGAAAAGTTGGCTAAACAGATCTGAAGAATATGTTTCTTCATAACTTGCATGACTGAAACAGCTGCCTTTTTAAAAACAGCCACAGAGTGAAATGACTCACCTTTAAGGGGCTTTTGCAGGGCAATGGTCAGATGTATATTTAGCTTATGTTTTATGTAAAAAAATTCAAAGCAGTAGAGCTTACTGTAAACATCTCTGACAGAGTTGCTGGACTGACCCAAAACAGACTTCTTATAATCAGAATAGTCTTATTTCCTAAGTCGAAAGACTAAAATTGTATTTTAAGACAACAGTTTCCCTCCATCTCGTCACATTTTGACGCTTGGTCAAGACCCTTTTGCGTCACTTTTTGAAGCTTAAGGTACCCCTTTTTAGTCACATTGTTGTCAGTTGTTTGGCTTAATGTAATGGTTTGCATGCATATATAAATTTATTTTTGCAGTGTTTATTATTGCACACAGACTTCAGCAGCGCACAGGAAGTACACGGAAGACGGAGACAGTGACAGTTGCCTCAAAAAAATAGGAATATTAATATCTTTCTAATAAATGATGACGGTGGTTGTATCTGCATGCTATATCTTGTGTTTTATTGACAGATGGTAGGCTTAGGAGCAGGGGTTGGGTTACGTGCTCATAAATGTGTAAATAATATCATTTTAAATAAAACTGTTTACATTGAAAAATCACACCCCTACATATATGCAATAATGCCATTGTTTTTACCCAATATATATCTTTCAATATGACGATAAAAGTAAAAAGATTATCGCGTCTGCATACTGACACTAAAGGTTTCCTATTTAAAACAACTGAGGACCCCTCTTCCCGAAAAGTGACTAAAAAAGGGGTACCTTGAGCTTCAAAAAGTGACGTAAAAGGGTCTTGACCAAGCGTCAAAATGTGACGAATTGAAGAGAGAATGTGTTGTTTAAAATGCACTCCAATAATTTTGATTTACGACTTTGAAAATCTTCAGTGATGTCAGCGTGGGTCTCTAAAGCACTGCCCTCCTGCTTCAAATCAGCGAGTTTACGGGGTCTCTGACCTCTTGAACACCTGCAGTGCTTTTGATCCACTCAACAGCTCTTATGAAAGCATGCTAGAAGGATGTGGGTTATTGTTAAATGCCATGTTAGACACATGCAGTGAGAGTACAAGGACCTGAGGGCCCGGCTCACCTCAGCCCGCTCTAGTGTCCGCCAGCACCAAACAGGAGCATACACTTACATATACGCATGGAGAGGGAGCTGTACTGCATACGCTGATAGTCATAGCAAATTAGGCCAACATCTGGACAGACACAAGGAAAGGAATTGCTCACTCGGCTATGAACAGCTATGGTTTAGGGCCACAGACAAAGAGCCAGACAAAATTGCTGGGTAGGAAAGGGATTTGTTTACATTTTAGCTTACTTTAAATCATTTGCTTGTTGCAATGACATCACTCTCATGAGTTAAATTTATAGCTATTAATGATTATTTTTATTATTAATAGTTAATCGTTATTAGTAGACTATGCAGACATTTGAGTCTATAAGATATAAAAGTGAGCCACAAAAATGCTTTGAAAAATCGGACTATTTCTAAATATTTTTTCTAACAGTAAAAATCATCAAATAGACTTTTCAAATATATTTAAAGTAAAAGTTAACAATAATGATTCAATAATAATAATAAAAATAATAATGTTAGTAATGGACATATACTATATAATCCATAAATAAAATTAAAAAAATATTTTGGTAACTTGGGTAAAACAATAATTGAGAACATTCAGTTATTTAATATTAGTTATTGATTGTTTAGATTTTATTGTCTTCCTGTCTTCTCGTAGAAATGGATGACAAAAACTTAAATTATTATTTGTAATGTGTATTTTTTTGTTGCCAATTAAAATACATGTATAGTTTTAAAATAGTTATAGATTATATATAGTGATATATAAATATAAAATATATTTATTTTACATTTTTCCTTTGTGCAACTCAAGTATTCACGAAAACAGCAAGAAAAAATGTGTGTTTAAATGCACTTAATTGATTTTTATTGATTTAACAGATAATGTGCAAAATATGACTGTATGATATGGTGTATGATTTTAATTGTTGGAAACAATCAGCCGGGTCTGTATCTACCTACTTTTTTGGTTGATGTAGCCTATTGACATGATCTTGTTCTGACAGGTGGGTCTCGTGTAAAAACATCTCAGCATCCCACAATGCATTTTTTCTCAAAGTGTCTCTGAAAGAGCGTGAGCTGCAATCCTAAAAACCAGATCACTGTTTCGGTTAGGGTATCATATCCTTGTCTGAATGTGTGTGAACACACACCTCCTGAGGAGGGAAAGCGAGCATCGCTCTCTGATTACTGATGAGCCGTCTACCTCTGCAGCAGACCCACAGACACTTCTGTCTCACATACAGTCTCTGCCGCAGTGCAGGGCCCAGCCAGATCATAAGCAGCCATCACTTCTGTCTCTGTCTTACTACAGTGTGAGGGTCAGCAGGCTCTCTTTTGTGCCATCTCGGGGGTTGAGGGTGACTGATGTTTTTATACGGGGCCAAAATATTTTAGGGGTGTATGTAAATATATATTTTTTCACGCAATGATAATGTGACATATTTGATCTGGCACTCTATTTGTGAAGGTCCATAAGCGTCTGTGTGCTCTAGGCAGACTAATGAAGCAGACATGCAGAGCTGCAAAGATAACGTGCCCTGCATTTACCCCAGTAACAAAAATGATTCAGAACCCCACAGAGCAACTATTAACCTGCAACATCGAAGAATCATACAAGCATCAGAATTAAAAAGACTTTTAAAATGCTAAGAATTAACAGACATAATAAAATATTTAGTGATACATTTCTCAATAGAAAATTAATCAAACTTCTAAAAACTTCTGTTCATTTCCATGTTTAAAATAAATAAATTTAAAATCCCAGATATTTGGACCCACTGTAATTCTATAAGCATTCTCTATTAGAGATCCAGCAATACTCTCCTACGATGCTACAGTGACATGGAGAGATGCAGAGGAGATACATAGTTGAATAAAGTCATTATTTATATTTTCTTTACACACAAAAACATTCTCGTTTTCGTTAAGAAAATTCAGATTGAACCACAGATGAACTATTTTGATGATGTCTTTCATACTTTTATAGACCTTGACAGTGTTCATTACTTGGCAGTCAATGGGACAGTCACAAGCCTCCCAGTTTTCATCCAAAAAATCTTAAATTGTGTTCTGAAGACAAAGATTTTACTGGTTGCAATAACATGGGGGTAAGTGAAGAAT
>JAUMHP010000080.1:10569342-10580629 GCA_032361065.1 Enteromius trimaculatus
ACTTGTTATTAATTTTAAGAATCCTGAAAAAAATATATCATGGTTTCCACAAAAACATAAAAAAAAAATCAAAAAACATTTTCAGAAAATTAGCTTAGAATGATTTCTGAAGAAATTATGTTGATTTTTGTGACACTGAAGACTGGAGTATTTTTTTAAATGACATTGTAAAATATATGAAAACAGAAACAGCTATTTAAAGTTACAATGAAACGGAAACAGCAGCTGGTCCAACAGTCTATTGAAAAAGAAAAAATGTAGGGGAGGGACTTGGTCTCCGCATCGAATATTGAATGGATTTCGAGACATGGGTGTTGCATTTAAAAATGGAGGAAGATAAGCACACAATGATCCTTTATGTATCACCAGACATGTACAAGTAGATGAATCATTTTGTGCAAACATTTAAATAGTAATAATATGTCACACTATTACTATTAATAAATGCCGGATTGGTGAGCATAAGAGATTTGCAATCAATAATTCCAAACTTTTCATGTACAGTAGGATAAATACTGGAGACTTACTCTCACCGGGGCCCACATAGGCAATGGTGATGCCACCGATCTCTGAGTCACTGAAGCGCAAAAGAAAGGTGGCACTGGGCTGGTTTTGCAGGATGACATGGAGATGCTGTTTTCCAATAAAGCCAAAGATCAGTCTGCGGGGGCAATGAGAGGCAGATATCTAGTTCTCTTCATTTCTTTAGTTATCTAGTCTTTTGAAGTGAAAAACAAACTGGGGAACTGTAACTGTACCCTTCACTCCAATAGTCTCTCAGGCATTTCTTTGTAAGATCAATCACCCCTTCAAACCACTGCCAGAAGGTGAAGTTTCGACCAGGCAGAACTTCCTGTGTTAAAACAGTCACAGAAATAATCTTCAACACCATTTCGGCAGTCAAACCTTCTGTGAATGTTACGGAAATTACGCTAGGGCACCTAGAAACATATTTTTAGGTCCATAGAGAAATATGATACATTGCAATGAATTTAAAGACACAACGGTATTTAAATACATTAGTATGATACTACTACCACATGCTCATAATATTGTATATTTATACACAACAAACGCATGTTAATGGTACCTTGTTGAACTGAGCCCAGGACACTGGCATATTGCTGAAATCTTCAGAGATGTCTGGTTGGTCAAAGATCTTCTGGGCGAGAAAGTGAAGGTTGTATCTGTCCAAGCACCGATTCGTCTGCACTTCAGACATGAACTTACTGCTAAGAGCTTCACACATCTGCTTCCAGGGCACACGTTCGGGAACGATGAACGGTATTCTATTCTGAAATCATCATAGCACAGAGCACGCATTGACGATTTGTTTACAAAATACTGAAAATGGTCGTCAATGGGAAAAAGACGTGTGATGGGGTCTTTCCATGTTACTCACAGGTTCAGAAAAGGCACAGTCCCATATGATGGTCGCCATAGCATTGATTTCCTGACTACCATGTACAATTACAACCACAGGAAGAGAGATTGTCTGCAGGAGGAGGAAGGCAATAAGTTACTACACACCAACATACACTATTTTTTATGCAAGAGTCCCTCAAGAATTATGCAATTGCTGAATTTAGTGCAAACTCTGAATTATTATTATACCTTAGAGGAAGTTAGCTCATTAAAATCCCTGATTCAGAACTTAAACAAATAAATCGATGCATGCTAAACTGTCCTGTTGCAGTAAACACCCTACAGTGTGCACTTGTTACTTAAACAAGTGTTTAAAAGGAAACAAAAGTGTTTTTTACAAAATGAGCGACAGAGAGGCTAATGTTATCCACTAATTTCTCTAAATGATTGATTTATGGCCTACACGTGCTTATTGTCTTTATAACCAGTTCACTTCCTTGTTTATGTTTATCTTTCAGGCCTGTGGGACAACATACCTATAACCTAAAGTATTTCTATGCTGGTGTTTACAGGTATTTGTAACTTAAATACATAAGTACATCATGATTATAAAGGGGTTTTCAATGCAAAAACATAAAAACAGTGTACATATTATTGATAGCAACAAATTCAGTCACTTTGGGTGGCAAAAATCTAATTGAATAAAATCTAATATTTTTAATATAATCATATCTGATTACAGTGCATGTTCTGATGCCTAAATGATAAACTGAAGCAATCTATTGCATTAAAATTAATTAATTTAAGAAGAGGGGCAAGCACCTGAATGCCATAAGGGCTCTCGCAGCCCGTGATGGTTATTTCTGTGGTGAACAACAAAGCGAACTTTTCCTCCGTCACTGACTCAGAGCCCTTCCTGTCAGCTCGCTTGATCTTCCTTATGGACTGAAGAGGAAGAAACATATTAATATGACAATCTCGAGATGAATCAAAAACCCTGTTTGTGACAAGACCCACCATGTTTCTAAAGGTAGCACATGTGCTCTTGCTTGAAGTGTTGTGCTCTAGTATGGCCGTGCTGTTGATAAGTTCTCCTACGTTTTCACTAAGTGGAGAAAAACAGAGAGAGTGATTATAAAACATTTGCATATTTTATAAGCGTATGTTAGACCTCTTAAATGTTGTATTGCCACTATATGGTTAACAGCTCAACTGAAACCCTGATTCTGTTCGCTTATCTTGTTGTGCCTCCACTTCCTCTTTATGTCTGAGAACAGCAACAAAGGCTGTCAAATGTATGACATGTACCAACACTCGTACAGGCAGATTTCAACATAAGGCAAAGGCACATAAGTGGGATTACAACATAACGACACTTAAGTTGTAGATCAAAGATGATGCACAAATGCAACTTTCAGCACCACGACTTCGGTTTCTTTGGCATGTAATTGTAAAATGACTTTTAATCTCAGTTAAAAGATAATAAATTGAATATCATTTTACCATCGAAAGTGCATATGTGAAAAGTGCTTTGCAGTTGTGTAGCATTTGTGAATGACAGCCTATAAAACTGCCTATGCATACACTATTGTTAATTGCAAGTTTGTGCTTTTTCATAAGTGAATACATTCATTTATATTTATATCTTGAAATGTTAAAAATGTATTAGTATATACTACCTTAAAAATAGAGACATATTGTGAAATATTATTGCATGATCCTTTAGAAATCTTTTTAATATGCTGATTTGGCGCTATATATGTATTTTTATATGTATTTGTGTTAGTGGAAATTGTGGTATATTTTTTCAGGATTATTAAATATATAGAAGGTTTAAAGGAACATGTAAAGTCTATGTCAAAAATGAACATTATAATTTATATTAATAAACACTGTAAAAGTTATGATTATTAAGTCAAGATACCTAACATATTTTGAAAAAATCTTTTTAAACTATTGCAAAGTGTTTTAATCAAAAAAAATCACAAAATTATTTAATGATTCATTATAAAATAAACTAAATTAGCTAATAAATAGAGTAATAAAACAATAACTTTTTCATTTTAATGCAAATAAGAAATTATCTTTTTAAATATAATAAATAATTAGAACTATTTTTATATGAAATATTTTTTTATCAATATTTAAAATGGCTTTTTTATTTACATAAATAAAACATGCTATTTAATATAGACTTGTATGTGCATATTTTAAAAAGACAGCATGCTTACTTGGGTACGACACCTTGTTGACCCAGATTTCTCGCTTGAGCCTCAGTAATAATCTGAGCCTTCAACAGGACGGGTTTCCCAGGGGCCATCTTCTCTCCCAGCAGATAGCGTACAGTGGTGGAAAACTTGGACTGGGTTTTGATGACCTGGGGAGGCTGCTTATCTACTACCAATGAACTGAGTTGCCAAAATAAAAAAGTAGAATATAAAAAAGCAGAAGAAAAAGCATTTTTAAATGATTGCATAATCATCTGTTGTGATTGCATGATGACTAAGTACGTTGCAATCTTATCTTCCTCAGATCTGAAAGAGGCCTGCATACCTCTGTATGAGAGTCTGGAGCAGATGTGCCAGGCTTTCCTCCAACTTGTGAAACGTCTCACCCGCTCCGTGGTCTCTCTTCACCAACATGAGCTCCTGCCTCAGATTACTATTTACTCCAAGCAACTGCTCACACCTGCCATTGGAAAAAGTAAGAAAATAGAATGCCAAATAAAGCAGAATCCAAAAGGTTGCGTGATCTGTGTGACACCAGAAGAGTGAATGAAACCAGTCAAAGCAGAAGTAAATATGATCCACGGTACAATAAATACAAGTGCAACTGCAGAAAGGATTAACGAAATTAGCGCAGCAATGTACACAATGTGTATTATGTGGTTAATAATTCCCTGTCAATCTTCGGAAATTTAAGAGCCACAAACCTAACTCTCAAACCATAAAGACAAGCCTCTATAGTTTTTGTAAAAGAAAGCAACATGATCTGATCACAACATATTTTAACCCTCCTCTTGTGCTCAAAAACAACTTTTGTGCAAAGAGGTCAAATTTCTCATTGGTTTCCATCCAATTTGTAAAAAACTGACATACTGTAAAAACGGTGTGGAAAATCTTTAGTAAAATTCTTTATTGCATGTTAGAGACTTGCAAATATAAAATAGGTAAGTCTTTTTGTCAAACCCTTGTCTAACAGTCTTGTAATTGACATCCCAATAAAACAACCTAAACAACCAAAAATAACTTTTAACTACATACATAGCATACATAATAATAAGCACTTTATAAGCACTCAAGCACACGCATAAAGTTTGCCACAGCACACAAGAAGACAGCATTCACATTTTAATATTTCATTGATTAAAATAGTGCTTTTTTGTTTTCATCTTAAAAAGATAAAGTCGGCGACACTGACTCGTCATCTCCACAGGATGCACATGTCACATGAATTGATTTTTTGTATAATCCATTTGAACTGGTTTCATATTTTACTCTTTATAGACAGGTTTTCATGTTTGTAAAGGCCGGGACACACCAAGCCAATGGTCGCCACGAACAGAAGACTGTTCTAATGTTGCGTCAAAGCATTCTAATATGTTAATATTGACATTCCAATATGTTAATATTAACATTCCAATATGTTAATATTGAATATCAACGTTACTGATATTCAAAATGGTAAGCGCGCACAGGCTTTTTTAAGTTTCATATATCTGCGTTTATAATGCATATCTTTGTAGGCTTTCTATTAGATACAATTCACTTCTTGTTCCACATTTCAAAAAGGCTTGACTAAATTATTCAAAAACTGTTTAATAATGCATAAAATAAGTGGAAATTGGGTCAACTGGTAGATAATATTCAAGAAGAGACATTAAAAAAGCAGCAATAGAAATAATGGGACCATGAAGAAACTACTGTATGTGTGTCACACAATAGGTAGAATAGACAAAAGAAATTAAGGAAATGAAGATTAGTTGATAACATTCATGTAGTAACACGACTGAAAAAAAAAACAAAACATGTCACCATGTCTGGAGAGGGCCAAGGTTTTCATCGAAGTGCACACCAATGGTTGCTCGGTGCTGTTCCCACCTCCAGGACTTAATTCTGAGAATAAGACAGGACTGACACTGCTCCAGAGCGCGCAGAGCCTCTTGAAGGATCTGCACACGCTTCTATAAACAAACCCAGACACACACAAACTATGAAAAACAGCTCCACTGCAACTGCTTTTTCTTTACCCCTCTTCCATGTCACAACCTTTTTATGATGCATTTGAGCATTTACCTTTGCACAGACCGAATAGTTGTACTCAAGAGTCTGTATTCGAGTCTGTTTAGAGATAGCATCCGAATGTTGAGAATCCATCTCATTTTGACCTGGAGGCAGACAAGAGAAAACATATTAGATATACTGATAAACATGTTTGCCTGTGTGCACGTCTATTAAATCATTATGTGAAACTGTATCCTTTACAAAGTTGGAGTCCTTTACATAACACCCTGATTATGATAACTATGGTCCAGTGATTATGAACAGTTCACTAGTGTTGTGGTAAGTGGCAGCTTGTGGGGAGGAGGCCTCTCCCCTTCATGCCATGGTGTTGCTGCAGGTTCATCAGGCCAGAGCACAGTTTAAAATGATGTTTGCTTACAATATCTGTATTAAGATCTGCATCTGTGCTAGAAGACATCAAGTCCTCTGAAATACTCCACTGATGAATCTTTAAAGATTCATAATTTTCATAATTTTTAGCTTTCACTTGTTTCCTTTTTTTTCTTTTAGGATGACTGATGGGAAGTAAGTGCTAAAAAGCCATCTGACCAAAGCCATCTGGCCAATCAAATAGCTACTTTCATAGAAATCAAGTGGTGATATCTCAGGACAGATTTTTCAGTGATATCTCTTAAGCGTTATGATTATTTTATGCAATAGCTTTTAATGATCGCTCACAATATGCTTATAGCGGATACGTACAGGTTTTAAATGCAATAAACAGAATGTAAATGAAATCAATAATGAGTACTAGTATTTATGATATAAATATTAAATATAATACTGTACATATACAGTAGCATATAGTAACAATGACTAATTATGAATTATTATTCATGAATCTTAAATTAATTCATTATTCAAATGTAAAATAGTAAATCACTGATTAAGGTTAATCTTAAAATTATGACATTTAAAGAGTTAAACGAGCTGTATAATGGATTGTAATTATTATACAGACTTCCAATTTCCAAAAACCTTTTAAATTAGTTTTTCTAGAGTTTTACATATGAGTACATTTAATCAGTTTTCAATGCATTTCATACAAAGACTACTAGAAAAAGACGGATCATTCATATAAATTATTCCGAACTTTTGAACCTACGCTCTGTAATGTATTTTGCATTGCTGTGACATTAAATACCCATCCACAATTCAAATCAAGGCTAGACTTGTTGGAGCCCTTATGACGGAAACAACTATTTACACATCTGCTGCTCTAGGGCTTGTCTTATTGCATATTTCCCATGCCATATGCTTTGTGCTAACCATAACCAGCTATGTAGACAGAACCGTTGCATGGACTGTGCCAAGTGTGCAAACCGCACAGTGCCTAATACCTGGCCTCCAATCCTGCAGTTCCTTTCCTACAAAGACGTCTGTGTGCTTGCTCTATAACATGTTTTGTAAATACATGAGGATCAGTTGATACATTTGACGAGCACAGCTTGAAGAGCACAGCACCTCCCCATGATAACCCCGTATGTAGACAGGCACATGCATGTGTAGGGGTGTTTAGACAGTATAATCACTGCTTCATTAAGATTGTCAGAGAAAACAAGCTTCACAAGATGCAGAATAAACTGACCTTTAGTTGGAAACCTTTGCACATAGTTTATAGTACATTCTCCCCCAGGATGTTACAGTATATCCTTCTCTTGTCTTATCAATGCACAGCTTGCTTTTCTTTTTAAAGGTGGTTTGGAATAATACATATTGTCAAAACCATAGAAAACTGCTAAATGATTATATGTTATAATTATATTATGTAGCTGTTCACTTATATCTTGATCATACTAATTCTGTGTGCTTTAGGAAAAGGAACAATGAAAGAGGAAAAACATGTTAAAAACAGAAAAGAATTTTATACACATGGAATTAATGATCGCCGAGCAGCACTTCCTTCTCTGCTTTCATTTAAACAAAAGCTTTTGTAACAATGTGGGTTTAAAAGTATTTGACATTATTCTTTGAACAAGCCAAACTTATCCTTGTGGAACTCCAGAGGGACTGATTATTTCCTAATGTTTTAGACTATTTTATGTCGTTTAAACATTAAAAAACTATTTAAATCTCTTACCTTGAACCGACTCCATATCCTGCTTTTCCCAGTTTAAATCCTCTTGAATCTGATGAAGTGTTTGGCGGCAGTTCTGAATTTCCAAAACCTTGAGCACCAGATTGTCCACATCAGTCTTCCCATCTTCTCTTGCCTGTTGTGGGGTGCCATTGGAATCTGGACCACTCTGGGAAATTGGCTGGAAGGGGAAGTTAGGGGATACACCCTAGACATACGCACACCAGCATAAGATCAATGACTTACTAGACCTTTACATTATACATAACTTAGCCCATAAGTTAAGGCTGCCGTTGCATTTTCCCAACTCATGTAAAACATAGCAGAAAAAATCATTTTGTGCTTACCGCCTGTGCTAATATAATTCTTTCTTTCCTTAGAATATCTCGAACTGTTATCACAAGTTGCATGGGTTGTGGCTGGTACACACTCTGAAAAGCAGTTACCCAAGGTTACATATTAAATAGTCAGAAATACAAACAGTGAGCTTTGTGACAAAATGGCAGGCTGCCAAAATACTGAAATATAAAAAAGAAAGAGATACATGTGTGTGCACAATGCCAAAGAAATTTAACTTAAGATCAGGTTATACAACGTAGAATAAGGTCATGCAGAATATGTGCTAATAAACTGCCAACATGTCATTAATATGCATGCTAATAAACAACTAGATAATAGTAAGAACTTAAGTTGGCGTTAGTAACGCAACAGTCCACATATATTCCACATACAGTATATAGACTTCTTGTTGCTTATAAATAAAATTATGAGCTTTTATATTGTTACTGTACTGAAGCCAAAGCAAATTACTGAACAGAGAAATTATCAGTATTATCAATATTAATGTTAGATACATAATCCCAAAGAGAAACTTTATTCATTAAATTTAAAAGTGCACAATAATAGACCCCATAAACCCTCTTGGGGTCCCCAACACCTTAAAAACCCTGCATTAAAAGTATTTATTTCAAGTGTTTTATATGATACAGTATAGCTTTAAGTCAGTAGAAATCATGAGAGTTAGGAATATTTGTTATGCACACCAAGTTCCTGGTGATATGTTGTATTTTGACCCTCTCCACCACATTAGGGTTGACTTGGGCCACATCCTGCAGCAAATGCATCATCTGCTCCAACAGCCTTCGGGCCTGAGGCTCCTGCTCTATGTTGTCCACATCAAAGTTCTCCCTAAATAAAACATTACACAGGCATGACATTTATAAAGCATTGCTACATTTACTGCCTTAGTAATTGTCGCAAACCGACATGGAACAAAGCCTTTCAAGTTCAGCTTGTTCTGAGCTGCTCTCCAGCCATGATGCCAACAAGAATGATTCAGTTCCCTGTAAAAGGAAATTCCTAAGCAGTGGAGTACCATAAAACCTCTGTGCCTTGGACCATAGCTTTAATTAGTTTTACTTAGTCACCTGTACTTATTATAGGTGCGTTCAGTCATTTGACCTTAATGAAAAACCATAATGAGAAATAAACTTCTGAAATGTTTATAAGGATTACAACATCCTCTTTGAGGTCTTAAGTTTGGCTTGGTTTTCCTATTTACTGTTTTCTGTCACATGACTGGCTTGGAGACATGGAGGGCAAAAGATCCATAGAACTACAGGGCAACCCTGTCAATTTTCCATCTGTTTCACAGCTAC
This sequence comes from Enteromius trimaculatus, assembly GCA_032361065.1. Classification (NCBI taxonomy): domain Eukaryota; kingdom Metazoa; phylum Chordata; class Actinopteri; order Cypriniformes; family Cyprinidae; genus Enteromius; species Enteromius trimaculatus. Next base: position 10,578,726 of record JAUMHP010000080.1, read on the forward strand.
AAATATTTTGATCACCTCTCAAAGAATAAAAATAAGGTATGTGAACAAAATGCAAGTTTTGGCAATTAGCAATCCATATGAAGTACCCGCGATCATTAAACAGTGCTACAAAACGTTGTGCCAGTAATATTTGCTATATTAATGATGCATACTTTACACAGACAGGCATATGAGCAGGGTTTTCTATGGATAATCATTAATGTGAAAATTGGTACATAGTGTTTATATTCTGGCTTCATCTGCTTGCCTCAACAAAATATACATCATCAAACAAGCTGTTTATTTAATTCTCCCTTTTATCGGCATTTTACTACTTAATACAAACTTCGTAAAAATAACTGTTGGTCAGTGGAGCAAAGCTTCGTTTTACCCTCCAGGTGGGCGTTCCTATTAAGGTGTGACATCATGTGAAAACTATCAATTGCTGTGCTCTCTACAGTCTTCATACATTATATGTACCCATAATTACTTTGCTTTGAGTATTTGAGTATATATTGCTCGGTGACACACCATGATTGGTTGATTAAGCACAAATGGTTGCATGCTTGGTCAAACTACTTTTTGGTCGTTACCTTCAGCCTAATTCTACTCACTTCTCTAATTTTCAGAAACTTTCTTCATGGAATAAGGTAGTCATGGCTACTGTAGCTGTAAACAAAGCAATTCTACATTGCCATCTGGGATGTTGTATTTATGCTACTACTGCAGGTGCCAGTTCAGCACAAACATAAAGTAAAAAATACCGTGTTCATCTTAATACAACATCAAAAAGCATGCATTTCATTGGAAATTGGTCATACCATCTCTGTTCCTCTATCCAGTTGGCCAGATAGTGCCTAACGTCCAGAGGGAATGAGTCCGGGTAGAGTTCGGTCAGCGTCTGAGTTGGTAGGTACTGTAACTGCAGGGTCATTTGCGCCCACAGCGCCATAGTGTGCCAAGCACTGCAAAAAATGATAAATTCACAACATTACCACTGCACTAGAAAAATGACATTTTCAGTTCTTTGGAATTCTTCAGGAGTTGAAAAACATTAGCCTACTCAACCATTTGATGTTTTAAACAATAGCTGTTAACCGTACAACATCAGCAACGGTTTGGTTAAGCTCTTATCATCATAAATCAGAATCAGTTTAGCCTCAGGTTGTGAACCTATCTTCACAACCTATGGCGCTTCTTCCTGAAAAATATGTTGTGTTTCATGTTTCATCACTCATTAGGGTTAACAATTAATACAGCATTTCTATTTTTGAGTAAACTATATCCTTTTCTATTAATCAGACAATTATGTTATGACACAAATGACACTAATCCATACTAATACCGTACTTATCCAGTATAGACATAGCCTATCACTGTTGCTATAAGTTTACATATCATACAGGCTATCCATGCATGCATTTAGGACAATACACAATCTTTATACACAAAAACGACTAAAAAAAATTGAGTTTCTAACAAGTTCCTTATTCTGAACAATTGAAACTCTGAATTCTTCAGTGCACTTGTAAAGAAGCTCATATATAGCATCTGACGGCTGGATAAAACAAGTGAAGAAAAGCCCAACCTTTTATACAATGTTGCATTTCAGGCTTAATAGGGGCTTTTTTATTATTTGTTGCAAAGAGTACAAGCAGATGTGTTTTGTACAGAGAAGGGTTTTTTTTATTAACGTTCAGACTTTTGTTTAGACAAGGGAGAAAAGACAGCAGGCCTACCTTATCTCTCACTAACATAAGGGGACAGAAGACACTGTATACCACAACACACTTAACAAAAAAACAGCCTTGAAACCAAACCATCCCTAATAACCACACACACACACACACACAGCCCCGTACCACCTGCGACACATTCATGGCCCACGTTCCGACTCCACACACACACACAGGCACTAAATAAGT
>JAUMHP010000080.1:10581538-10601538 GCA_032361065.1 Enteromius trimaculatus
AGACTCGAAGGCGATTGGTCTCTCATGCGAGATCCCATATGTAACGTCGAAGTGAACTCGACTGAAGGGGAACTGAAGTGTAACACCATAATGTAATTTTACCATAAACACTCTCCAAGACCTGTCATAAGGTTGAATAACCAAAACATGTTGTTTAACCAGTATATTGTAAAAGTGGGCAGAGATTTCTGTAGTATATTGCAACATATGAATCCCTAGATTACTCACTAGTTTCAGTCTATACATTTGCTGTAAAATCATTGTGTATTTATCATTGTGAGTGAAATCTTAGTGTATTTCAAATATGTTTATATCAAAGTCAAGACATGCTAAATAAAGCTCCTTTAATGACTACTACAGTTGATAATTAATAAGTGTGAATCTTAAGCTCATTATCCTGTATGTGTCAGTTCCAAATAATATTTCCTCATTTTTCCTACTAATGTACTTGTAAAGGTATACCTGCACTAATGTTTAACAAAGGGATTGGAGCAGCGTAGGTGAAAAAAACCACACCTATGTGCAGACATAATATCTGAAGATAAGTCATTCAAGGGAAATACGTCATGTTACTCTAACAAACAGGGCAAGCAGATGAAATGTGGAAATTCAAGAGCATGCTTAACATGTATCACATAAGTGACAACAGTCCAGTAAACATGACCACTGTGTTGATTAGGTGTTAGATTGCTATTGTGTGAACACCAGAAGCTGTGCAAGAAAAACAGGTCTTGTAAAATTAATTATTTCTGTTGCACGCACACTGATAACACTGATAAAAAAAAAAAAAAAATAGTAACAAACTAAATTAACCGGTTTACTTCAAGAGGACAATATTAGGCCTATTTAACATCACTAAATCAACCTACATGCATTGATTTATACAAACAAAGGCGTTTTAGGGGTTAAATCACATAGAAATCAGGTTCCCACTTTCTATGGTATAGAAAAGCATTATTTACGTTTTATAAGGTTTTTATATGTTGTAATCCATGAATTATGCTAACCTATGGATAGTAACTTTTATTTTAATTTTTTTTTATAAAAGGATATAGTGCAACACCAAAGTTTTTTAAATACATTTTTGATACTTTTAGGGCTTTGGTGTTCCTGACTTTACATTTAAAATATGTTTCTACTTATTTTTTAGTTGAGCACCCATTTGAGATTGATTTTTAACACACATTATGAATACCTTTATCATGCATTACATAAAGAATTTAAGTAAAGTGTTCATTAAAAATCTTGCTCATTTTTATTATTTATTTAAATTTTATTGCATAAAATCGTTTTCTTTTTCAGCACTGTGCTGATCCTTATACACTAAGGGCTGTAAAGCAAGGTCATATTCCCTGAATCTTATTTAAAGACCCTGTGTTCAAAATCAAGTTTAGAATCTTGTTTAAATGTTTGTCTGGTGTTTTTAATATTCAGCCACTGCTGAGCATTTTCTCCTTAAAAGTGCCTTGTCTCAAAAATCTCCGAAATGTGGTTTGAAACAGCCCACATACATGAACCCAGTCCCATTGACTAACAAGATGGGATATTTCATATCATTTGCTGTCTCAGATGGGAAACAGGAACAAGATTTTTCTATGACAGAGAACATTGCATAAAATGTATTACGATGTATTACGATCAGCTTGCAGGCGACTGTGTATGATTCATGTATGATCTTACTTTTCTCTGTCTGGCTCAAACATATATGCAAATACATATAGCTTAAATAATCCAATATTGCCACCTGCCATGACATAGCGTTTACAACGGATGAGGTAAGCGAGTAGAGTTATATTCAAACAATTTTATGGCATGAACAAAAAAAACACTGCAGGGTAAATTTGCCTTAATTATTGAAAATCTGCTCTTTCATAGTCCTATTTTGTTAAGGTTTCATCCTGGTCATAGATGTCCTAAAATATACTGAAAGAAATCAAGAAGAAATGAAAGTGCAATTGTGATAACTGTATGGTAAGCATCTAAAAATTTAAATCTCTGATGTTTGGTGTATTTTCTTTTCTATAAAGTTAATTCTCTGTAATGGAAAACAGAAAGAAATCTCTCAACATCAAACCTGCCTCACACTGAAACATTGACATTAGTTGGCATCTCACACATGGACCGCTTTACCACCGATACACTTTATTTGATCTCTTTTCATTGAATAGAAAACTGCATTCATAATGATCATGTCATACTGCAGATATGATCAAATGAACAGAAATAAACACACTCATAGACTTATACACTCATCTAATTACTACTTGAAATACTATGACTAATAACACAAAGGATGTAAGCAAACATCCGAAAAAACTGAGAAAGTATTTATTATTTCTTTAGGGAATAGGCTACTTTTTTTCACACAGAAGTGTGCTTAGAGTCTCTGTTTCCTAATTAAACTTTACATAAACCTTTCTTACCGACTGAATCATTGCAATTAATCAATGCATTGCACACTTCATCGTGTCCACATCCATGACAAAAACTACCTACTGACAAATAGCATAAAACTGACAGATAGATAGATAGATAGATAGATAGATAGATAGATAGATAGATAGATAGATAGATAGATAGATAGATAGATAGATTTGCTTCATCCAATCCACAGAAATAAATACTTCACTAAGCCTTTTTAGTGCAAGGCCACAGCAAAGCCATCCATTAGTATTCATATAATATTTATGACAAATAACAGCATGAGGGTGTTACATCCCAAATTCTGAAGCTGACACAAGCAATGTTACAACAACAGTGAGGAGGGTTTGCAAACAACAGACCACTCTCTAGTGCACACATAGCCTACACACAAAAAAGCGTAACAAACCAATGCCACATTCAGCCTATGGGGAACAGAAAGTAGGGCGTGAATTCGTGTAGGCGCTCGTGCTAAACACTTAAGTATTTTCCCCTATCAAACTAAAACATTTATATTGCGTGGCATTTAGCATATTCACATGGAAGTCCGCAACGTTTTAGCCATATAAGTAGGCCTTCCTCTCTTGCTATTTCCAGTTAAGTCAAATACAGGAAACTTGTTGAATATGTGAATTGACGTGAAGGCAATGTCCCTCGCGTATTTTGTCATGGAGTATCCAGGCAAAAATACGGTCGTGTCATTTTGGTGTCCTTAAAGTAGGCAAGTATATATAATGACCCAGCTAAAACGACTTCACAACCATACTGGCATTATTATTGTTATAAAGTGAGATTTTTATTCGTAAGAGAGCTCTTTGATGCCTTTTTTAGTCTTTTTTTGTTTGCTCGCTCGCTTCGCATGATTGCGAATTTTCGTGTAACAGTTACAGTAGAGGAAAGAAGCCTGTTACAAAACTCATGTTTCCTCCTTACAACAACATTAAGCGATAAACACATTCAGGTCGCGATAAACTCACCGTCCGCAGTTTATATAGCAAAATTACAAAGTTGTTAGAGTATAACTTACCTGATTTCGACGCCAGCTCTTTAACACACGTAAAGAGATATAAGTCTGCGCCTTCCGTGTGCGTTTGTTGTTTTTTTTTCTTTCTATCCACCTACTTTCACTTTACACTGACACTGAAGCTGCTGCCCATTGGCCACTCTGATGCAGCTCTGCTACCAGGTAAACGTACATGATCGTAAATATATAAATATACATTCATATATTTATATAGATATAGTCTGTTGTATATATAGTCATCGTTTTATGTGTGCCAGAAAGTGGCTATTAATTTTATATGTTCCAACTTGTCTTCATGCACAATGGGAGTATCTTCCAACTTTTGAGTAAATATTTTCGTTTTATTATTGTCTTCCTACTTTAACATTTTCCTATATAACATCTTAATTTTTTTCTGAGTGGACAGAATGTTTTTCTGAACATTTTTAAAAAATTCATACAGCTTAGCCTATACAACCTCGTGGTCTTACTGGTCATTAATTTCTTGCTTAAAGTTCATAATGTATTTCAATTATTTTATCAACACTAATGGCACATTTTGTGCGTGTTTAAAATGCATTTTACCCCATGTTGTGTATGTATTTAGCTTATGTTTTAGCGTTGAAAAACAATAAGCTGAGAACTTAAGAAAACGAGAGAAAAGTCCTCTGAAACACCTAGTAATAAATTATTGATCAACAACGAATAGCCTATTAAAAATTATAAATATAGACCTTCTATTCACATATAGCCTACATACTAACTCACCAGAAAATAATAATAATAATAATAATAATAATAAAATAATTAAAAGTAAATCTGTATAATTTTAAGTAAAATAGCCTAATGAACAAGGTAGGGCTGCTGAAATTGTGCTAAAAATCAGTGAATCAGTGCTAACTAACTGACAGAAGGAAAAAATTAACTGTGGGACCTTCACCAATGAGCACAACGCAGACTGATATAGCTACACATTTGTGTATCAAAATCTAGAAAGCTAGCAAGACCACATTTTATGCATCATGCTTTTTCATAAGACGTGACTTTCTATTTATCAAGACTAAACGTCACTTGTAGGCGGGGAAACAACGCCATTTCTGCTCGAAACGCTTGATTTCCAGTAAGGAGTTTCGAAAGAGGTTTCCGTTTTCTCAAATAAGCTCGACATCTCTTGCGTTTTCATTATTCTGGTTTCTTATCTAAAACAACAACAACGACGACGGAGGAATATTTTATATATTTAACAGTTAATGCACTGCTACAAGAATCCGGCAGTTCAGCAATGTTGCACTAAAATAATCCAATGAAAATGTTCCAGTTTTTCATTGAATTAAATAAAATAAACAGATTCAATATTTACAAACAGGCAAATTTATCAGTGAGTGTATGTAACAATATACCTCATTCTGAATAATTCATGAACACTGGAATATGTGTTGCCTTGTCCGCGGTTTATAAGCTAGTTTGTATGTACAAGTTGCTCGTATAGTTTTTCTTCTATTTTCAATAGAATCTTAGAAATACATAAATTAACCCATTCGTGGTTGTTGTTTTGTGAAGAAAGTCGCTAATTTATCTGTCTGGTTTGTTTGATTTGTAGTGGATCTGGCAACAAATCATCGTCACTTCAGGAAACGTTGAAGTCAGGAAACTGTATAGTCATTAGTACGACTAGCCTTTATAGAATTATTTCTAATCTTAAATTCACACACAGAATAACATTTTCTTTTGCTCACTGATATAACTGATGAATATTGAATAGTGTAGGAGTTTAGAACAAAATAAAACAAAATTTATTATCTCTTACGTTACCTCTAGAGGGCAGTAGGTCACCATGAAAGCGAGCTGACCTGTTGGTCACGTTAGGCTTAAAATATGCAATGAAACTAACCGGTTAGAAATAAAAGATAGTAAATTTGAATTAAAATATTTCTAAATTTACAGGTTTTAAGGATTAGATTAATCCAAACTCTTCCCATATGGTCCATGTTGGATCTAAGTTAAGTTTGTTTCGAGCTTAAGGCATTCCTCATATCAAAGCCCATTTCCTGACTGGTCATGATACATTTGGCCTGTCTGAGGACTGTTGAGAATGCTGCGTGAGCTTCAGGGGTTGTTTTCATGTCCAGCCTTAATTTAAACAAAGTCAGAATTGACTTGATCAATCTCCCGCTGATAGAGTTTGACAGACCCGAAATGGAATTCTGAGGTAGCAAATGTTATCAATAAAAATTCCATAATAGTTGTGCAAAGTGTTTAATTTCTATCAAAACAAACCATTTGCAGCTGTTTAGAAAAGTAACATCTGTGAAAATAAACATAGGCCTATGAAAAGTAAAAACCTTGTAAGATGTCATCAGAAACTTTTCAAAAATATGAATGCATTAAAATGCCATTTTTGGTAACTTTTTTTGGTAGCACTGTAGTTTAGGGGCCGATTTTCACTATTAACTAGTTGCTTAGCATGCACGTTACTGGCATATTGTACTGTTAATACTACTTATTCTGCACATCCATATTAACTGTAACCCATACTTAAAATTATCAGTACATCTTACTAACTAGTAATAAGCAGCAAATTAGAAGTTTGAGGAAAAGTCCTAAATATTGATATATATATGGATCAGTGAATTTATAATTTTGACTATATATATTATATATGTGTGTTCAAAATTCTGCAAATTGTTGGTGGATTGACCTCCTGTTTGTTTACTCTGCATTTTTGTTTCTCCCCTCATTCACAGCTTGTCATGATTTTGGGGTCCTCTTAGGTAAAGGCCTAGCGCAGCGCAGCACTGATGGCAGCACATCTGGAATCAATACAGCTGAACTGGATAACTAGAGGTTTTGGGGGGAGTTAGGGCTAAGGGTTGTGCTAGTTACGATTTTGGCCCTGGGGGTCCATGTGTCCCTGACTCCTAAATAGACTTGATTGCTACCAGCTGGCAGCCTTAACTCACCCTGTGTCAGGGATCTCCTCTGATGTCAACCTTGTCAGTATCAAGACTAGACAGGACAAAGGAGAGTAAGACATGAGCAGTTATGAACAGAGGTGTAGGCAGGGTCTGAGCTATGGGAAATCTTGCTGCACTGCATGTGAACTCTCTGGTTTGCGTCACAAAAGTTTCTACCTTTATGTGAAAAAATGGAGGACAAATTCCTTTTAAAAGTAGAACAAATTAGATCCGAATGGGATGTAGGCTAATGCACACATTTCTTTTCTCTTGGAAGGCTAACACAGAATACATCAAAGTTAAAATCACAGAGACTGACTTCAAGAAGACATGACAAATTCAAAATGCTGTCATGTTCTAGGATAACAGGCAAAATGATTGACCTTTAAAAACACTCACTCTTCTTCATATGCCCAAACCACTCTTAGATGTAAAATGTTGCTGTATGTTTTTGGTCATCATCTATTTGTAATATGAAATGCCATCCAATCATCTTTGCTCCACGTGACTGAATCTGGGCAGACAGTATATCCCCGAGCACTTCAGAATTCATCCGGGTGCTTCTGTCTTCTCCATATTTTTTCCCTCCCGTCATTCTGGTACAGGTTGATCTTAATTTCAGCCTTCCATATAATGATTTTCTTTTTTAGATGTTTTTGGCCTAATCATCTAATTTCGTCTAATCTGGCTTTGTTAGCACCTCGTGGTAAAATATCTGCATTTCTCTTGATTGTAGACTTTGACAGTGATACGCCAGCCTCCTGGAGAGTGCTTGGATGTTGTAAAAGGGTTTTTCTCTACCATGGAGAGGGTCCTCCGATCATCACCGCTGTTGTCCTCCAGTGCGTTGATTTGCTGATTTGGCCACTTTGAATGTTCCTGCTATCTCTCCAATGGATTTGTGAGATCCTTTGACCTCACAGCAACAGGAACAAATGCAAATAGCAGACTTCGAATCAAATCCAGATCTTTTACCTGATGTACAAAAAACAAAATAGCCCACGCCTCTCCAAGGAATAGCTTTTTAGTAAATTGACCAATTACTTAGGGTTATGTATTTGTGTGTGTTGTGTATTTAAATATAATATATACTGTATGTTCTGATGATACTAAATATATTATAATAATTAAACATTATATATATATATATGCAATGGATTAATACAGTGTAATTAGGGGATGCAATATAAATTTTAAGATAAAATTGACTGAATAGTTATGTAGGTGCAACCGAGAGATTTTGCATTACAAATTGAGGTATTCGTATGTTATATTATATTTTATTATAGGCTACACATGCACCTTTGTGCATTAACACATTATGAATGTGTTTATTTGCTATCCTAACAATCCTAACAGTTTGTTACATGTTAAACTTAACAGTAGTCATTTTTGGCTTTTTCTAAACGCTGAACCTAAACACTTTATCATTCTGTAATTTAGATTCTGCTCTAGCTCTGGAGTCAGAGAGGTCAAATTCAAGCTGACCAGGTCAGATCACTCAGAGTGCACCAGCACAGATGGTTGCTATGGTGAGGGTTATGGTGGGCGAGATATGAGGATTGACGAGGAATTATTGCTTGCTAAAGTAAATTTTCAAATATCCTCAACAGGAAACAAAACATACACTAGCACGCTTTGTTTGTACTTTTAAATACTCTGTATGCTATTGAATAAAAATAAATAGGAACTTCCAGAATTATTCATCAATTTGTGAAATACAAGCATGTCACTGGATAACCAAATAGAATTAGAGCTCTAAAAAAAAACTTCAATTAACTCAGTGAATTAAATTTTTAATTAAGATTATGTAAACAAACTAATGTGTGGTTATAGGTCATATCTTCACAGTATATTTACTGAGATCTACTATTTTTTTTACGCTTAAATCATTATTTAATTTGAAATTAAAAAGCAGTGTATTAAGATATTCAATGAGCCGTTTAAACAATTGCATCATAGTAAGTCCACAGCCTTATTCACAAAAGATACAGAAGATTTAGTTTCAGGGGAAAGGTCAAATTTGTATTATTAACCCTAGTGCCACCACAAGGTGAGTGTGTTATTGAATGTAGGAACTGAAGGATGTTATTTTATTCTACTAGTAGCTGGAGATTAATTATACTTTAGAAAGATACTGGAGGGCAAGGACTGTGTATAACTCCACATTATTCATCTTAAGCAGAGACTTAATCATCAGCATCCATTAGCACTTTACATTAAATATGTGATAAATCTCCATACTATAAAAATACATTGGACTTAATGAGGGTTATGTTGAAGGTCAATGTTTTGATGCATAACCTATAGTTTAATACAACGATTGCAATTACACGCAAGTAATTAAGTCAATTACCATCATATCTGTATGGACTATATTTCATGCAGCCATAAGATTAATTATCTTGCTTTTCTTTTTGTACCTGGTTGAACCCTCGACCACAAGAGCATTGTTATTTGACACTCCACCCTGAAGCCACTCCTGATCATTGGGCAGTGTTTAAATGCTCAACGTCAATTGATATTAAGCAACAAAATACTAAACTATATGTAAAAAAAAATATTTTTTTGCTTTTTGATATCTCTCACTCACGCGATAATACCTTTTCAAAAGGTTAACCTTTGTACCTAAAGGGTCTGTATTGGTATCAGAACGGTACAAAAGTGACCATTTGTACAGGCAGTGTAGAGTAGAATAGCCACATGACCCATAATATTCCACAAATGATTTATAATACATCACTTGATAATCTCCAATATTTTAAAATCATATGCATGTAAAGTCAAGGCAATTTACCCTCACAATCTACCAACTGACTTGTATGGGAAGATGAGTCATTGAAGTTTTTCGACATATTCTCTTTAATATTGTGTAATACTTTTTTTCTTAAAATACAGTCTTTTCTGAGGTAGACCATTACAGTTCAAGAACATTATCATTTTTATAACAGACATCAAAAAAGACATGAAATAAATATTTTCATGTACAATATGCTGCAAAAATGAGGTAGAAATGGTTACAGAAAATGTACAAGAACAAGATCCAAGAACAAAGTTACTGTACTAATAGATTAAAAACAGCTAATTAATGACAATTTTGTTGGACAAACTGTTAAACTGCTCAGTAAAAATGGTGCATCTCAGTTTGAATGAACGATGAATTTTTCTACACAAAAGAATGTATGTGTGCATGTTGGATGTCCCTGAGTCTGCCAGGTTCTGTAGGTTTTTGCCTCATCGGCGCTGATCAATATGTGCTCCTGGGATCATTCTGATTGACCTGTATGCCGTGAGTGAAGCCACCAGCTGTACTTGAAGAGCCGAACAGTGCTATAGGGTTACTAGACATCAGTCAGAATATGGCTTCTCCAAAAGGCTGTGTGTAAGATAGAGGAACGGGGGATGGGAAATCAGCTCACCACATGGTTGTACAGGGCCAGCAACCAAGGGGACAAACCATTGTGCTAAGAGCATGGGGCATGCTGGGGGTTAAGGAGTGATCACAGGAGTTACATCACAAAAATTCAACAATCCACGAAAGCCAGTCTACAGACATTATAAATAAATGTAATAATCTCGGTTTTTTCAGCAGTGGTGATTTGAAGACATCTGATCACTCCATGTAAATTATGTACCTTATAAACCAAACAAGCTGAAACTTTTAAACATTGGTAGAGGCTGCTCCATCTGGATTGTCTACATGATGAGCGTGTTAAAATGTTTTATACATTACACGTAATGGTATAACACAATTTATGATTAGACATGATTAGCTGCCAATTATATATAAATATATATATAAACATTCTCATTCTGATCTTTGGGTTGTTTCTTTTTTGCTCCTCAAGTTGGTTGTTTTAAAAGGGCACTGACATATGCTTTGCACCTTGGTTTCTGAAAACAGTTTGTCCAACAAAATCAAAAATCTTGTTTGCCATCTACAATAACACTTCATGAAGACAATCATCACTCCATCAAAAATCTACATCAAAAATAAAGGGTAAGGATAAGGGAAAATGTTTTCATAGAGTTAAAAACATGGATTTATGGCATCAGATATTCTCTGAAATACCTGAATTACATTCATTGTTTGTCTTTGTAGCATTTTCAAGTTTCACCTAAGAGGTAACAGCACAGATGCAGTGTGTATACAGGTCTGTGTCAGGTCTGTTGCTCACCTCCAACCTCAATGCTTACTAATAAGACCCTAAGATTACATACATTCTTTATTTATCATTTCTGAGGTAAAGAAATTCTTCCTGAGTATTTCAAACAAGACTACATATACTAATAAAATAAACTGAGTAAAGCAGAAAAGAGTAAATAGTCATTCACGGACCCTTGCTTGTTTTTGTGTTTGAGGGTCCTGAGCAAAGGCTCTCACGAGATTGTGAGGAATGTGATGGGTTGTTGTATTTGGGAAAATGTGTATTATCTTCAACAAAGTGTTCTGAAAAAAGTGTACCAACAGTAAGAGTCTGTCTTTCTATTATCTGATCTTTTATGGATTAGTATTTTAATACTTTTTGGGTAGCAATGCATACTCTTTTGGTAAAATGACCATTTTGACAAAGTGCACAAGATTTGACCGTGGCCTAACAATCAACTTTGTAAAATACTGTTGCTTTCTTCCCTAAGAGGTTGCATAACAGTAAATATATTTTGGTGAATGCTGTGACTTGGACATTATAATGTTGGTGAGCATTTTTGGTACAAACAAAGTAGTTTTGATATATCCTAAGCCCTTTAACACCAAATAATCTTTAAAGTAAATCAACACAAATAAAACAACACCACTGGAGTGGACTGGCAATAAATAGGATCCTGAGAGTTGTAATTAATGGGGGTATTTTTCAGGAAAAGTCAAGTTATCTATAACCTCCAGGTTTAGTCCAGGATCAAGGCTAATTGGAATTCCAGTGAAATTCCAAAATATAATTCAGACTTTCTATCAGATATGCCAAGCAACTAATAAATGGCCCTTCAAGAAAGGCCTAATATTTCATTTCTTTGGGAAAAAATAAAGTATATGTATATTTATAGAAAAACAACACACCATGGCATGTTCCCTAGATTAAATGCATTCAATCCAAAATGCCTCCCCACCATAAACTGTAATTTCAAGTCCCACTCTTTTGGCTGCAACAAGTAGTTTAAAAAAAAAAAAAGAAAAGAAAAACAAAAACATTTAGCAGTCCCCAACCAGTGGTTGACTAGGTTTTCAGTGGCTATAAACCTTACTCCACTCCATACAAGTGTCCAGCTCTTTGGGGGTGCTGTGAGGGCGTACCTTGCAGAAAGCATTTTCAAAGTCTTGGAAGGAAGGGGAAGAAAGGGATGAAGGGAGGCCGTGCAAGGGCACGGGTGCAGAAGCAGAAGCTGATGCCAGAGCCTGCTGGCAGAGCTGCAGCAGTTCCCAGACGGAGAAGCCTTCTGAACGCTGCAGTACTGCGGACAACTCCCTTTCGCCCAGACTGCAGCCTTGGGGCGCCAGCGCCTGCAGAAGCACATGTCTGCGTGTGTTTCCATCTGGCAGGCCTATGTGGTAACGCTTGGAGAAGCAGCGCATAAGGGGATCTTTGATCAAATCAGGCCGTCTCGTGGTGCAAACAACCAAAATCATGTTGCTCTGGCCATGCTGAATCTTCTCCAGCAGGGCCTGCAGTTGCTGTCTGAGACCTTCCTCCTCGACGGCCTCCACCTCGCTGAGCAGCAACACTGCAGGTTGTCGGGCTGTTGCCACCGAAAATAGAGTGGCAAGAAGTTGCTCTGCATCCCCTTTCAATTTAGAGGCCAGAGTTGCACAACTCAACCTATAGAAGGTAGCGCCCATTTGAGATGCCATGGATCGTACCAGTGTGGTTTTGCCCCCTCCCTGAGGACCAAACAGCAGGACGGTTCTGGGTGGGCGGATGGCAGGGTTGGGTCGCAGGACAGGCCACAGCAGGTCCTCCTCCAGTGCTGCTTTAATGTGACAGTTCCCAGCCAGTTCACTCCAAAGCAAAGCTGGACTACAATCTTGCAGTTCCTGGCTCACCAGCTCCAGCATTTGGGGCTCCATGCTTTTCATGGGATCAGAGCGCTTCTGAGACAGATGCTTGGAGAAACCCTGCTCCGGACCTCCGTTTTCCCCAGTCATGGCTGCCGGTGGACTGTAGTCCCCTGCGGCTCCATACGTTGGTGAAACCAAGGGCTTTAGCCCACTGTATTTCCCCACCTCGTCTCCTTCCAGGCTCGACTGAGATGAGGGTTTACTAGGCTTAAAGGCTTGAGGATCTGTGTTGCCCGTTCCAAAGCCATTACCACGGCACTCAGCTTTATCACTGACCCCATATGGAGAATCTCCCCCAGCTTTTATGGGGTCATAGCTATATTTCCTATAGCGTGAATTGTCTCCATCTTCCTCATCCAGGCTCATCTCAAATGCTTTTCTCTTCAGAGAGCCACCAGGTTCTGAGCCCCCTAAACTGCTGTTCTGATAACCATAGCTGCCACCAACCACTGTGGGTCTTGACGGAAGTGGAGAGGGGCCAACTATGCCCGAGGGGATGTAAGGGCCTGTTGGATGGGTGTAGCTAGGAGCAAGGCTGGTCTGGTGAGGGTAGGTGCTAGGGGGGTAGTTGTAAACGGGGGTAGAAGGTGTGTAACTGGGGAGAAGTGTGGGGCTAGGCTGAAGGGCATGTAACGAGGACGGTGGAAGTGCTGAAGTGGGTTGGGGGCAGTACCCTGATGAGAGGTAGGTGCCATTATAACTGGGTGGGTAGTCACTGGAATGGGGCCCACTGCAGGAGCTGCTCCCGCTGTATCCAGAGTCCGAAAGGTTGCTGTTAACTGCTGACACATTGCCCGAACCTGGAGGCCCTGCTGATGTGGGAACCACCTTTGGTCCCGACAGACCATCATGAGGAGGAGGCACCAAGGGATACCCCCCGTCAGTGCTGTGCGTTAGAGGCCAAGGTTCCAGTTCACTTTTCTGGCCTCCGTTAAGAGCCCCAAAGGTTCCAGGCTCAGGGTATGTGCCCACAGCAGCAGGGCGTTCGTATGGTGAGTCTAGCATGCCAGAGTATTTCTCAGCATAGCGCTTCAGCAGGTTGGAGGCAGTAAGGGCTGAGATGTCATCATTCGCCCAGGCGTAGCTATAGGAGCCACGGCTGCGGCTGGGGTAGAGCTCTGACTTGTGGGCAGGGGATGAGGTGGTGGAGGACACGTCCAAATGCTGCTCAGGCCACTGGCTCAGAGGCTGTGCATGCTCCGGGTTCCAGTGCATCTTCAATAGGCCTGCCAGAGATAGCAATTTGTCAGATTATGCAAGAACTTGATATATATCAACAGCATACATTTATACATATTTTGATAATTGTGTTTTTTTTCTCTCTCCATCAAAGAATTACAAGACTATTCATACCCATTTTTTTTTTTTTTTTGTCATTTTGCTTAGTGACAGGACTCTTTTGTATTGTGCAAGCATTAAGAGGGACTCTCTGTTTTCCTGCAGTATGTATAAAAGAAAAGGGCTGTGAATTTGCTCCTTTCAAGCCCTCAGCCATGTAGCAGCCTTGTGTTGCCATCTGCAGTTCTCCCAGAGGACAAACTGTTATCAGCCTGTGCACGTTTCCCTCAATACAACCCCTCCCACCACCACGGTCCATCCACAAAGCAATTCTCCAAAAGGCCTCTGTGGCCAGCTTGACCGAGGGAGGGAAATAGAGAGAAGGAACAGAGGGGGAGAGGGAGGGGACAATTTGGGGGGCTGGGACTGGTGGACAAAATAGTTGTGCTATTCATTGGCCACTTCCCATGAAGCACTGGGAGTGTGGAATGCCCTTTCCTCTAGCTATCCTGTGATTAATTATGTTGCCCTAATATGAATAGGATCTTAATGCACATGAGGAAAAATAAATCACATGAGGAATAAAAAAATAAAGTGTTTTTTTTCCACATCCAGTCTCTGCCCTGTTCCTTCCCACTCCTTCCCATAAAAAAGTAGCTTTTCTGAGCTTCTAAAAGAGCAGTACACTTGACAGCATCCCAGTTCAAAGGCACTTCATAAGAACATTAACTAAAATGAACCATCACAATGAATCAAAATGCATATCAACAGCAGGAGAAATATAATCATTCAGCAATATGCATAATTTATGTCTGCTATTTAAATCCTTTAATAGGAAGTGCATTTTTTTTCTTGGTCTTTGATAATTTCAGGAAGCAGAGAATAGTTTTAAAACCAGCCGTTTCATTGGGGTCTGCAACTGCTCCTTCCAGAGGCATTAGCTAAATTCCACACATAGCTTTGCATTATTGAACTGTCAGGAATCAGCCTGGGGTGAGGGCTACGGGGGAAAATGAGGCGCTAAAAGGAATAAACTGCAAATCTTCACCATAGGCTGCAATCTGAGGAGAAAGTGATGATTAGTCATTCAGTCTTCTGTCAGAGTGTGCAAGCTGTTGCTTTATTGCCATTTAAATTAAGTTTCAGTCCTGTGTGCTATGTTCCACCTCACTCTTTTTCTCCCAAAAACTCAGCCCTCCCCCTCTCTCTTGTGCTCTTTTTTTGTTTCTCAAACTCTTGCCCCTCCCGTTGCCAAACCTTCCCATGTGTGTCTTCAGATTCCGCCTGCTATTTATTCCAAAAGATCACACCAACAGACCAGATGGCCATTGGATTACCATGTCCTTTATATTCATATCTAGAGCCTTAAGTTTCCCATGTACAAACTAGTACCGCTAGTGCTGATTTCTAATCTAACTACAAGATAAAAACAAAAAAAGCATCAGAATTTGTAAACTAGGTAAAGCATTTGGTCATTTTCCAGTCAGTAGAAACACTATATGTCCAGCAGGCCTATCCCATCTGCAGACTGGTTTGTGAAGTGCTGCATGGAGCACAATAATAGGGCCAGTGTGTGACAGAGATGGATGGCAGCCCAGGGGAGCTCATAAAACCTGCAACGGGCAGAGAATGAGGAGGGGGAATGGACAGCAGGCGCTCCGGCCAGCGTGTGTGCATGTGCATGCACGCGCATGAGTCTATCTGAGAGGATGGGGCTTGACATTAGGGAAGTCATTCAGGCGGCCAAACTGCTGTCCACTCCATCAATATACATGAGTGTGTGTGCACCAACACACATGGGAAAGCGCAGCCAAATCGGACAGGGGGCAGACTGCTTCAAGAAGAATTAACCTTGATATACCACTACCCAGCTAAAAATGCTATCCATTAGTATGAAATAAAACACACATGAGCTGGTCCACAATTAGAGCTACGCCTCAGCAGGGACTCTAATAATCTAGATGTGATTTAATCTGTTTCTATTTAAATCACCACAGCTGCTGAGATTAACTCATTCTGGGCATCTGAGAATAGATGGTCCAATTACACCAGTGGAAGTGAAAATGACCACCGAAGGCCATTTATTTCTGTGAATAAATGACAGACTTGAGCCATGGAATTATTTATAAAAAATGCCAATAAAGAGTGAGATTATGAGATAATTTATAGTTGCAGTCACACAAGAACAAAGAATATTCTATTAAAAATTATCTCTTTATTTCTCTTAGTTTCATTTTAAAGGTATTTACTGGCATCACAAAAACTGTACATATGTCTTGCCAAAGCATTTGCAGCATAATACTAATATTAAAATGTATTACTTTTTTTTTTATAAATGAAGCAATTTATTAATTTATTAATATTAAAATACTATTATTATTTTTAGTTTTTTTTATGCAAAGAAAGTAGCAAGTAACAAATTTAAAAGGTGCACTACAATTGTTTTTCTTTCACGTTGGTAAATATAGTATAACTATAATTTCCTGTATCAAAACTTTCTAGATTCCATTTAAATAATGAGAGAAAAATTATGAAATTCAGAAAGAATTCACTGAACAGGTAATTAAGACAGATAAACAAGATGTCATGAGTGTAAGTGTTATGCTGGTGAAAGTGCAGCTTTGTTTCAAATGTTTTTTATTCTCTTTCCTCTCACACACACATATACTTAAATTATAGCCACAGGACCAGTTCTAATCTCACATCATTAACACGAGAGGCTGGAGTAAACAGAGGAGCGCTGTGTGGATTAAGAATCCAAGGGCCCTTTAAACAAAACTTCATTGTCCACATGGGAGCTCCTGGCCATTGCTTTGTGTCAACCGCGACCAGTGCTTTGCTGTGGTGGCCCTGTGTGGGTTCGAGGCTGGCAGGGAGACAGATGTTTCCACTGGTCATCTTACTGTCTGTGTGTCCATTGTTGCACAGCCCATCCAGCAGACGTCCTCCCAGCCTGACAATCCCGTTGGACCTGAGACAAAAGCTGAGGGATCCTATTGTCAGAGGCCTGCCTAATTATGGAAATCTTATTAATCTATTCAGCAGCAGTGTGCTGACAGCCTTTGTGTCGCCCTGGGATTTATTGAGGGTTCTTTTGTAAATATGCGCGTGTGTTTGTTTGTGTGCGGCATCTTACTTTCACAAATGTGAACTGAATAAAATAACTAATTCGTTAATATCAATAGACTACGATAAAGTGCAGCCAGGAAGACAGGATAACCAAAATATTAGTTTTGATTTTGGCTTGTTACCACAAGCAGGTTGCGCGAGCAGAAGGTTCTGCAATGTGAGAGCCGAACAGGCCCGGCTGCCGTAGGATGCTCAGCTTTTCACAGCTCCCCAGAGGTCCGTGTGCACTTTCAGGCCGCCTCACTTGTTTTCCTGCCCTGAGGAACAAAACCTACATGGATGCAACAAGCCTTCTGGGAGACGGGGCCATTAAACCAGGCGGATTGCACAGGGGCCAGTTGTAAACAGGAGCAGCCTGAATCAATCCAATCAGGCATTATTGTGGACACCCATTCCCTACACCCCACATGTAGATTTAAGTAGGTTTATCTACAAAAAGACACCCTTCGCTCATATTCAAATATAAATCTAGACACACAGTTTGCAACTTCAACCAAACGGCACACAGACAAGAGTGTACTTGCATTCATCTGCCCCAACACTGGTGAAACAGGAGACGACTTTAAAGCGACGAGAAATAACAGCGCACACACATCTACAGCTTCTTAGTGCTGAGAATTTGATTAATTACGATCCATCTCTGTCAGTAAACCCTCAAAACAACCTAAAAGAGGTAGTTGTACGGTTGAACAGTGAGCATCCTGTTAGGAATTACGTCCTGAAACTTCAGCCCTCAGTGCTGGTATGTGTGGAACTTGCTTTGAAGGACGCAGATGCCACAAAAGAAGGGCTCTTTTAAGAGAGAATGAAGATGAAGGAGGGAGAAAGATGAGAGTAGATCTGTTTGAAAAGAGTGCAGAGGATTGTGTTTACATGAATTAATCACCTCACTGCAGATAAGATGGCACCCTGCGTTCTAATCATCAGCTGATTTGTATTCTGTAAACAGACGTCTCTAAATCAATGCTTTAGGCAGAGGGACTGCAAAATGTCGATGATGAAGCCTATCGGACAATTAAAAGTCATGCAAAGCCTTACTGAAAATCAAATACAGGTTAAATGCTTTTAATAAGAATTACAATTCAAAATAAATAAATAGCATTGAGATATACAATATTTCAAAAATCGTAAAAGAAAAAACTTCACAAAAATGTTAAAATATCCGGTTTTTGAATATCCTTGGATGTAAAATAATAATAAAGAAATAAGTGTGAGGTCCTTCCTCAAAAAACCTGACAACAGCTCCTCATAATTTACAAGGCATGCATAATAGGCCATTACTGTGTCAATTTTTATAAATTGATGCATTAGTTACAGACGTGTGAATAACATGATCTCTGTGTTTCTTTCTGTTGCTCTTTCTTTCTGCTCATCTGCTCCCTTTTCATGGTCCTAAAAAGATTTTGAGAATTTATTTTTTCAAGCCTTACGAGTTTCACACCTGCTCCTCAACGCACTGCCAGACGCCATGGCTCTTTTCAGCCAGGCCCCGTGGGGTCCCTAGAGGAAGGAGCCTATCTGCTAGAGTGGCAGTGAAGGATCTGATTTTTTTTCTTCTCTCCCTCTCCCTCTCTCTGTCTCCAGTCCTCCATTTGAGCTGCCGTCCATAATCTCTGAGCTTTGAAGGTGTTATTGCTTGGCCTTTTGGGACACTGTAAGTGTGGCAGTCTGTGGGTTCATGTTGATGATGAACACAGTAAATATTGAGTCTCACACCATATTTCTTAACAGCGCAAGAATAATGAAACATCAGCAAATGTGACAAATGCATTACGTAATGGATGACTGCGAAATGTTGAATATTTCAAATTGTATAAATCTTATCCTTTAGGCCGAAAATCAAAATAGTTAAATAAACACATATTGCAGGGGGAAAAAAATTAAAGAAACACAGCCTTGGTGGTTTGAAAGAATAATTAGATGCTCATAATTTTAGTAACAGCATCCCCACCCCCCTGACCAGCTAATTCTTGTCCACAAATGGCCAAATGCCTGGCACCCCTCCCCTTCAAAAAAACAGGGTTCCTATTTTCTGTGTCCGCAGGCCAGGTTTAGGTCATTGTGTCCACTAATATATCAAAGAACAGCTGTCCTAAGGCTCTGTGATGACCAATCACCCCCTTCCATCTGTCTCTCTTACCCAATCTCTCCTCCATCTCCCCCTGTTCTCCTCCATCCCCTTCTTCCAATCGCTCTCTTTCCCCCCTCTCCCTCTTTCCTTTCCACCCTGCCCCCTCACAGAGTTCCCGGACTGAGCTGCAGTGCCCTCTCTCCAATTCCCTGACCGCTTTATTTAATGACCCTACAACCGTGTTAAGATCTTCTGTGTGTGCACTCACACATATGACTTGGAATGGATCAGGTTTAATATAACTAAACACAAAAAAGTATTACTTGAAATCAAAGTACTTTATTCGTAAACTTTATTTACGATTATAATATAAATTACCTATACATAGTTACTAAATAACCCTAGTAATTACATGTAATTAATATTACAGATTATATATAATTACACTGCAGCAATGACACCTTAAAATAAAGAGTAACCGAAATATTAACTAAAACAAAACAAATTCTCATTTTTGTTTAAACTACTTTAAAAGTATGCTTAAAGTACCAACGCAGGCAATTATATGGGCAAAAACTAGTATAAATGACTAATCCAAATATGAAGAAAAGTACAATATAATAGTATAAATTAAGATGTATATTGACTACATATTGGACTTTACTGTGATGTTATGCAAATGCATGATTTTTAACAACGCATTCCAGCTGAACACGAATAGTTCACTCCAAAATGAATATTTTCTCATATTGTCGTAAACCTGTATGACCTTATGCATTTGGCAAACACTTATTTTACCTTGGTTTTTTCATGGGGAATCAAATCCTATGCTCTAGAAGATGTCAAAGCTACCTTCAGTGACAAATTATGCTTTAAACATCTTTTGAAGAAAAACTTCATATAATGAACGTCAATGGGGTCCAAAACCATTAGACCTCATTGACTTTCCTTTTATGTGCAAAAAAAAAACCAAAAACAAACACTGCAACATTTTACTTACTGTTCTAAAGTCATACAGGTTTGAAACAGCATACAGTGAAAGGTGATCACACAATTTTGAGTGAACTACATCTTGAATTAGAGAAGCATGGA
>JAUMHP010000080.1:10612039-10626092 GCA_032361065.1 Enteromius trimaculatus
ACATCTGAATGATTTTTCATATTTTAATACTGTCTCACATAAACAGCATGAACTGTCAAATAAGTTAGAAATCTTTAAAAATCTTTGGGGGTGCTTTTATTCAGTTTGGGGGTGCTGAAGCACCCCCAAAAATGGGCTAAAATCGCCCCTGGGCTTACTTAGACTGGACCAGCCTAGAGGAAGACTCCCTGCTACTGCCAAAATTAATAAATAAAATATATAAAAGGGAGTTCTATGATATACTAGTCATTCTTTTTAGGGCAGTGTTAAAACTAGCTTATAGAAATATGGCAAACTACACATGCAAAGACTCCAGGGGAAGTGTATGGTTTGAAATTTCTTTGATTGGAGTGCCAAAGCATTTCTGAGGCTGAAAGAGGAGTCAGATGAGAGTGCTTTAGAGCTCTAATTAAAGACAGAGGTGGGTTAATCCACTAGCTGCAGGGGCAAACTCTGGTTACTGTGGCTAACCACTCGCATTGTTGCCATTCATGTGTCACAGAACAAGACCGCAATTGTGTAGGTATTAAATATAACTGTTTGTGTTGGTTCACATAATTACATGTCAGAGCATTCTTAACTTACATTTGAGTCACCTAACAAATTAAAAGTCATGTAGAAATCAGTTATTTGGATATTAGCCAGGTTATTGTGGTTAACAAAAATACATTTAATATTAATTTAATATTTAAATTTAATATTTTAAACATTTTGTCAACATTTCTCATTTTGATTTACTTGTGAAATAAAACCAGAACAGAGAGAAAAATGTATAAAAACTATGTAGACATTAAAAAAGAAACATTTAAATAACTAAAACTTAATGAAAATAGAAATTAAAAAAATACCACTGGTCATTAGTTAACAAAACTTGCTAATTTAAATTAAATAAAAAAATACCACCAGTATAAAATAAAATAAATTTAAATAAATAAAAAAAAAATTCTTAAATTAAATAACTTATTTTAAAAATAAAATAAAAATAAAATATACGTATATAAAAGAATATATAAAAAATAAAATGGCCTAAATAATTGTCCCTAATGTTATGAAACCAGATCTGAAACCGTAACAATTGTGAAATCTCAACAGAACATGAGGTATGAACGTTCCAATGTTTTTTTTTTTCCTAGGCAACATGTAAACAATAACCTTCGGTCTGCAACTCGGTGTCACTTGAGCTTCTCTGTCTATTCAAACCTTGACAGGCTCGTTGTGTCGGGATAACGTTTCCACTAGTTCTTCCCTCAACCTAGCCTGATGTCAGGAACTCTATATATAGCTGCAGCTCTGAGTTGGCACAGATGAGTCACGGACAGAGAGATGGACACATTCCAGCTCGCATTCACACCAGCCGATTCTCACTTGCATGATTCATGAAGTTCACAGTTGCCACTCATCCGATCAATGTCATTGCACTTGGCAAATCACAACGTTACTGTTTACCATTCGATGTGCTTACTTTGTTTACATTGACTTTAAAAAGGCATAAAGGCAGCACTGTTGATTTCCTTTCTGCTTCTCTGTGATTGATAGTTTCCGAGCAGGGACTCAGTCAACGTATTGATCAGAGAAAAAAAAAAAAAAAAAACTCAAATTCATCTGTCAGGTGGTTTATCAGATGCACAGTGTTAAGCAGCAGTGATCAATGGCTGGAGCATGTCCAGCTGAAAAATTCGGCTATATGAATATTTTGATTGATGAGAGTACAATATCTATCTAGCTGGGTGAAGGTTTGGTGCTCTAACAGAGAGCTTGAAGTTGCAATAAATTGAACAGGCTGAAGCACTGGTGGGGGGGCCGATGGAGCCAGAATGGCGTCTGGAGGGAGAGACGGAGACAGTGTGAAACAACCCACCCACACTGCATGGAAAACTGTGGCGGTGAGACATATCGCTGGTGCCTGTTTGCCCAAGGCTGTCAGTAAAGCTGACATCAGCTTGTTCTTTATAGTCTATCAATAAATGTGTATATGTATGCCATAGACTGCATTTGAGTACACCATCTAGCCCAAGACCAAGCACATGAACACTCAAGAATATTCCAGAAAGAAAAAGAAAAAAGCCTTTTGTCCAGCTATGTCAATATCTCCAATGACAATGTAAGCCACAAACAGGCGTTCTCATTTAAATAATGGAATATCAAGAGAGAGAAAGCGAGAATAGACCTTCACAAAGCTGGAAAGGGCTACGGGGCAATTGCCAAGCAGCTTGGTGAAAAAAGAACAACTGTTAGAGCAACTGTCAGAAAATTAAAGAGGCTAATGATGACCGTCAGTGTCCCTCGTATCAACGATGCTAAGGATGGTGAAGAATCAGCCCAGAACTACATGGGAGGATCTGGTCAATGCCGTGAAGAGAGCTGGGACCATCGTTTCCAAGGCTTCTATCAGTAATAAGCATCATGCTCTGGGGGTGTTTTTCTGCACAGGGGACAGGACGACTGCACTGTATTAAGGAGAGGATGAACGGGGCCATGTATTGTGACGTATTGGGCAAAAACCTCCTTCCCTCAGTCAGAGCATTAGAGATGGATCATGGCTGGGTCTTCCAACATGACAATGACCCTAAGCACATAGCCAGGAAAACCAAGGAGTGGCCCGTAAGAAGCATATCAAGGTTCTGGAGTGGCCAGTCTCCAGACCTAAATCCAACTGAAAATCTTTGGAGGGAGCTGAAACTCTGTGTGGTTCAGAACCTGACAGATCTAGAGAAGATCTGTATGATGGAGTGGGCCAAAATCCGTCCTGCAGTGTGTGCAAACCTGGTGAAGAACTACACGAACCCTTTGACCTCTGTAATTGCTAACAAAGGCTTCTGTACCAAATTTAAAAAAAAAAAAAAAAAGTTGTTAAATATTAAAACATTATTAAAATATTTTATTATAATATTAAAAAAAGTGATCAAATACTTAGAGACAGTATTTCCCAATTAAATAGTAAAAAATAAAATAAATAAATCATACAATGTTATTTCCGGATTTCTGTATTTAGATTCTGTCGCTCACAGTGGAAATGCACCTATGCTGAAAATTGTAGACCCCTTCATGATTTCCAAGTAAGAGAACTTGAAAAAAATCACAGGGTGATTAATGCTATGAAGTATTGCTTATTGTTACTTCCTGTTACTTTTTGCTTATTGTGAAAGTAAATTCTATCCATTTTAACCTATAGTGTTGTGATGTGTTATAACTTGTCAAACACAAATGGATTTCTGGGTGCAGAAAAAGGATATAGAACAGTTTAGAGAAAAAGTGTCTGATGACTGAAGGAAATTGATCTGTTCAATAAAGGTGTTTCTTCGTATCAGCAAGCTTTTTTTTCTTTGCCTTTTTTTTCGCCTTTCAATTGCTGACCAGTGGAAAAAGATAAGTGCACCCAATTCAGCCTCCAGCTCTCTATCCAGGGCTTACATTAACTCTGTAATAGCTTCTTTCCTTGGGAGGCAAGATTCCAATTCAACAAATCATGTTATATGAATGAGATTCCTATAAATGGCAATATTTATGCACATATATTTTCAGCCCACGTTGGGCTCATTGTTGCTCCTATTGAAGCTCAGATGGAAGCAGCTGCAATAGACATATTCAACAGATGTGCCAAGGTCTGTGCATGAAAATGGATGTAAACAACTGTAGACATATACAGCACAGGAGCTCTATATTAACACACCGAAAACATGTCTAAACACAGCTGTCACTGATTAGATCAAATCAGAAACACTGAATACAGGTCAAGTCATTGTGCTTCAATATATGGGAACAAGCATGTATAAAATGATAAAAGAGAACTTACTGTTGTTTATTTGTATTAAAAGATGATATGACATGATGATCAATCAAAGAATTTTCCCTATGATATAGAAACTGCATCTTGAGAGGCCTGGAAGGAACATAAGAGGTGGGCAGAAACGCCCAGAGGCATTTGGGACACCCCTGTGCTCTTGGAAGGAGGGCCGAGTTTGAAGGACACTTTCTCTGTGTGTGAGGGTGCTAATTCAATCAGGCCGTCAGTCTCCTGGTGTCCGCCTTCCTCAGTAATCTGCCTGTAATTGAGTTCCCAATCAGCTATCCATCAATAATTTATTTGATCCACAAATACAGTGACAACACAGCGGCAAGGGAGGAGACGGGCTCCATTTTGGCACAGCGCTGAACCTATTAGTGCTCCCAGAACTGCTCATCAGCTCCCTTAAGTGCCATCAATGGGTTACAGTCCAGCTCTTCAAAACTACTGTCCTAAGCTCTGACAACTGGGGAAAAAAAATCGAAGTCATCAAGTACCTTGGTCTCTATTTGAAAAATGTTTCTTTGCCATGTTGGCTGGAAGTAAGCAATTAATTGTCAAAGTTATATCTTTGTTTAATAATGAATATCTCAGGTTTTAAATGGGATCTTGAAGTCCAAAATCATATTGATAATAGTTTTAAAAACCTGTAATAATGTAAAAAATAATATTTACAATAGATAATACAACATTCTGATTTAAAAAAAAAAAAAATAAAATACATAAGAGTAAGAGCAAAATGTAAGTGAAATCAAATATTATTATTAAATTGTGCAATTTATTTAAAAAAATAATAATAAAAGCATAATTTTGCAATAAAAATAAATGAATTAAAATTAAATTAAACAAAAATAAAATAAAATGAATAAAAGCAAAAATTAGGAGTAAAATAAAAATACTACATTTAAAACTTCATAGAAAATTTAATAAAATGGAAAAATAAAATAAAAAATAGAATAAGTTCAAAATTTGGGAGTAAAATACAAATATTACAAAACTTTGTATACATATATAATGTATAATTTATGATTATAAAACAAAAAGAACAAAAAAGCATATATTTTTATAATAGCATTTATGTAAAATTTGATAAAATACTGCAACATTCGGAATTTCTCTCATGTCAAATTATACATTAAATCAAATAACAAAAATACATAAAATAAGATTAGAAGCAAAAATGAAATATATATTTTATATATATATATTTTATATATATATACACACACACAAAAATTTAAGAGCAAAATCAAAAAGCATTTAAAATAATAAAATAAAATATATAATGTATTCTGTACATAAAATCTAAGCAAATGTTAAGCTAATGTCATCTTCACCAAAAGGACATCAATGTAAAGCTTTGGTGATTAGACTAGAAATACTGTGAGGCCTTGTGAGTTCAGTATTATATGAGACAGGCTGATACATTGTCAAATTATCTTTGGTCAATACTGCGATTGTTCAACCATATGCATTACTCACAATGGCACTTTAGCTCATATAAAAAGATGAGTCTTTCACCATACAACACTGACATACATCTCATATTTTTCAGTGCCTCACCAATTAATGCACATGTTTTTTTCTTGCACATGAGTCATGACAATGCTGTTTCAAGGTTAAACAGCACAACTGTCTGAATGATTTTCATTTATGTACAGCAAACCCTCCTCCCCCATTGCACACAATATTTTGAATCATCTGTCACTATTCTGTGCTTACCAATGCGTGCATACATTGCAACACAGGTTTATATCTGGACTTATGTATTTATATCTAGACGTATGTATTTACAATTTATCTGCATATGGAACAGATCCTACAGCAGTCCCACTTGTAACACTGCTCTACATAAGAACTTGTTATGATCTATAGCCATTTACTTTGTCCCTTTATCCTTCAGCCACATGAAGTAATAGTTAATTTAAGCCTCCATTATATGACCGACTCTACGGCACACGTGCTATACTGCAAACATTAGAAGAGCCATTACAGGAACATTAATTAAACTGTGAAAGTGGCTTTAGGTAAGGTATAGAGAATGAGGTAAAGGACAGACTACAGAGCAGTCAGAGGACGGGAGAAGGTTCTTTCTGCAAGCATACTTTCTGAATATGACAGTAAAGAGAAAATGTCCATTGATTTCTGTGTCAAATTCATTAGCACTGGATTCTGAACAAGGCATTTTGTGTCATCGGTCTTGCCTCAAATAATATGAAAGAAACTGCTTTTTAAAGCGAAAGAAAGCTTACACAATGTAAGAGATACTGGGAAAATACTGTTTACATATGTTGAAGCTCAAACAGACATACTGTGTTTGAGAACAGCTTGTGGCAAAAAAATAAAATAAAAAATAAAAAAATAGCATGTAATGCAATAAAATATACAATATTTTTTTTCTTTAAAAATAAAATTAATATTGTTCTTTTTACATTTAATTTAAGGATTTTTTTTTTAACCAAAATAAAACATTTTAATTTTTTTATATTTCTGACTGATATAGAGCCTGAAGATGCTGCGGCTCTAAAAAAAAAAAAAAAATAATAATAATAATAAATAAAACGTTTTTTAAAAAAATGGCCTTTACGACTAAAGTCCTTCAATTCGAATAAACCTATACTGTAGACTTAAGGAAATAAAATCAAACTTTTTTTGGGCAGCCGAAGGCATTATGAACTGTTATTACATAGTACAATGTTCTCCTTTTGTGTTCCACAGAAAGAAAAAGTAGCATAGAGGTTTGGAACAACTTCAGGGTTAGTTAAAATTACAGCATTTTAATTTTAGTGCAAACTGTCCCTTTATTTTACATGAAAGACGTCAGATATTTTACAACACGTACAGCCTATACATAAAAGAGACAAGAGTGAAAGAGAGAGAAAATTAGATGTAGCTCAGCTCTAGACAGCTCTATATCATCCCTCACACCCCAGACAGGCAGCGGTGCTGCAGCAGGATAATTCAATCTCTAAACTGCTCATTCTTTAGCCGCTGTCAGGGTCATGTCTGCCCTGACATTGTAAGGCTGCTGTAATTGCATTTGCGCTGGAACCCAGAGCCGCAGCATCTTCAGGCTCTATATCAGTCAGAGGAATGCACGTCTCTCTGGTCAGACTGGTCCAGAGAACCAGAAACGAGCTGATCAGACAAACAGATGGCTGCGTGGCCACCCCCATGGCACAATGAGCGCTAGACATTTGCTTTAGAGCAAACAGTCATTGTTCACGGGGACAAAGATGTCATTAGTCTACTTCAAAAACATCTAGGCTCATATATACATATAACATTTTTATGTGTATTTTTTTGGATGTATATGCTTGCCATGGCTTTTTTTTTATAAATTCAGTAAAAACTTAATATTAAGAAATATCATTGCAATTTTAAATAACACTTAATATATATCAATGTAATTCTCGTAGTGCTGCAAAACTTAAGTTGATCCACAGATGTCACATGGACTGTCTTAATGATGTTTTTACTGATGTTTCTGGATCTGGAATAATTCCAGTTGTGTTGCTGTCTATGGAGAAACAAATGGCTCTCTGACATAATCAAAAATATCTTAATTTGTGTTCCGAAAGTATTGTTTTTAAGTAATAGGTTTTTTTTTAATTCTTCTAAACAATTCATTGCAGTAAAAGAATTTAACTGCCTTTAAATTATTTTGACGCCAAAGTTTTTAATAGTGATGCATGCATATACATACTAAAAAAAAGTCAATGTAACTTACACGTTTTCAAACAGTAGAGACATCCTCAGATTTAAAGTATGGCCTTGAACTCTGTGACTTGAACACTGAGTTTTGCATAACATCTAGAGAATATTACACTCATAATGTACTAAATCCATTGTGCCTGACCTACAATTTGAAGTGCCTTGAGGCTCTATTTTTAGATCTGGCAGCACAGGTTCTGACAAGCTTTGGGCCTGCGGTGAGGGGGTCTTGCTGTTTTCACTGTCACGAATTGTGTAATAGATCCATCTTCTTTAAAACAGTGACATCTGTGAGAGATTCTCACCACATAGTCCTGATTTACTTTCGGACTAAAGGCTTTGACATACTAGAATATGGCATGTCAAGCACAATCCCTTTCTTATGCACCACACTATTCTCACAAAGCCTGATATAACTCCAATAATCCAGTTGTGCTTTCGGTTGTTTCTGACAGATGTAAGCATTTCAAATTCATTACACAGACACAGTAACTTCTGCAGCTATCACATTATTACTAATGTTGCTCAGGCAGCTCAGTTATTAGCCCTGACTGATCGTAAACGCACCAAAAGCCTTTGCTTACACTTGCGTTCACGTGTGCTGCTCTTGTACTTGTTCATTGTGCGCTATTGATCAAGCCACTGTAAAACTTGTGACTAAAGCTTAGCCTGAGCCTCCTGAATAAATCACACTATTGACCATGCACTTATCAATAAGGGTAATGACAAACATCTGTCCCCATTTTTAATGAAATCGACAAGACTTTACTGGCACTCCACCAGCAGCGGCCATTCCCAGATTGACAATCTTTAAGAGCAAAGCAGTGAAAGTAAATGGAGCAAGCGCTTGCAACCGTTGCTGTAAACCGAAAGGTGTATTTACTTCAATTGTACAAGACTTGAGCTTCTGTGCAAGCTATGACTGAAAAGAACGGTTGATTTTAAGGCCATCGACAATCCAATGATCTGTGAGAAACAAAAGAAATAAATATAAAATGGTAAAACGAGGCCGCTGTTCGCTGACCGTTTCCTGTCCAGACAGCAAGCTCATGTTCCACTGCCTGTCTGTAACAATAGCAGCCAGCTGACGATACGCTTCACCGGAGATGAGATCCAAGCGTATAATACCAGTGAGATCAATAGACAGGCCGCTTTTCTGCATATCGTTCTAATGAAGAGCTTGTTGCAGTGCGTCAGCGGTGGCCCGTGAGATGGCATTTGCATGCATCTCTGTAAGACAAAAAAACACCACAACCCTGTCTGCGATGATGGTCGATACTTCTCCATGTCTGAAACCGCTTCCCTTTAATGATCATCTTCCACTATTTAACTCCAATATCAGCAGAAGAATATGCATATGGGAGGAGAACAATCACCTTTCCGTCAGGTGACAATGAGAAGAGAGTCAATAGCTCTTCCTATAATAAGCATTGATCACCAAGCACATATGAAGTCCCTTTATCACATACAATTGGCTGAAAAGGTTTTCTCAGATAAAATAATGCAATATAAACGCAGCTAGAGGCAGAAGGAAAATGCCAATATTACACATTACTTTAATAACTCCCTCCATAGAGCCTGCACGGCCGAACAATGGACAGATCAGATTGCACCGTGGGTCTGAAACACAAAAGTGCAATCACCAACACCACACAAAATGATATAGACTCTAGAATAAAAAGTCTTTTTTTTTTTTTTCAGTGAGAGATATGCACTCAACATAATCCAATTGGATTTATAAACCTGATTTTAAGATGCAAAACCTTTTAATTTTCATGGATTTGTACAGTTGACAGATTTAAGATGCTCCTTGTTCGATCTCTATATGAAATAAGACTCGAATACAAGTCAAAAGTGAACCTGCCATAAAGCTCGCCCAAGCATCTTCTGGGTTTCATTGTCACTCTCAACTGGTTTCATTCAATTCATTTAGCGGATGAAACGCCACACACAATGAAAAACTCATAAAGCACAGCTCCCCCTCAAATATATCCATGCAGGAGAAACTTGAAGGCTTTAAAAGTACAATTTCATTATTGCAAGCTTTATGACCTTACGTGTCTCCACTGGAATCAATTTGTTTTTACCTCAAACCTGAGCCTCTTAAAAACCAACACGTACATACAATTACAAACCTGTATAGTGACCAAAACCACCCAAGCACAACCATCGGCACATTTGAGCCTGCACTGCCTCCAACCAAATAGTTCAGATAACTGCATGACTCTGGAATGTATATGGTCCAGATACGTGTGCAGTGAAGTCTGCCACACCTAACCCATCACAGAGAGCGCTGCACAGCATCTTATCACAGCGCAAATACTGCAGAGTCCAAACGTAAAAGCCCTCAAACCAATACCCTCACAAAAGGCTTTGTAACAAACACTCCAAGGTCAAAGAACGGCCACAAAGACGGCTTACTGTCAACGATGCATCATGTTGTTGAGCCACACAAGTATGGCTGCATAATGGACTGAACGCAGATAATTCAATAACGTGACGGAAGAGAAAATACTTAAACACCTCAAAAAGGACAGCACTCTAAAAATGCAGTTTAAAGTAAGGTATATACAATCTTACTCCAAGGATAAAATAAGTCTTGGAAAATGCACTTTTAAGAGAAAAATGACATGCACTGAATAAAGAAGTTAATTATGCAGTCTGTGTAACTTGTCAACCCTTCATAGAGAACTGACAATAATTGACAAAACGATCAATACAGAACAACACTTGTGTATTTCACCAGGATAAAACACTGTCTTAGGATCAGGTGTGGAATCACAAAACTTTATTTTTCCCATTTACGGGGTAAAGCAGATGAATAGTCCTCCTTACTCCCTGGCAATCCTGTTACCACAGGGATTTGTTCTGGCAGCCCTGTAAAAGATTAGTCCTCCAGGAGAGTGAATGGACTTGATTAGCTAGACAGCATTTTAATGGGATTGTCCGAGAGGCAACAATAAATCAGCTTTTGTGATTAAATGGCCGCTCCAGTAAAAGTTGTATGTCCACAGATCAATAATTATTGAATGTTGCTCTCGCTCACACTATGGAGGTGGTGAAACTAACCCAAAATTTTGGCAGGGTAATGATTGCAACAACAAGAGAAATATATAAAATTATAATGAATAAAAACGTAGTGAGGGAGGATTATATAAATGGAAAAACTGCATGGTCATAAATGCATATAACAACAACAGAAAAACAAATATTGTAGATATGAAAGCAAGAACAAAAAATTTATTAAAGAGTATTAGAGAAGTAGTTTATTTGCAAAGGAAATGTGTCCTTTTTTCACCCATCCTCATGTTGTTCCAAACCAGTATATTTTTGCTATACATGGAAAACCCAGAAATTCAATTTAATAGCTTTTCTGTTTTGAAACCTAAATGACAATTGCCACAAAATAATCATAAAAGTGGCCCATATAACCCAAGATCTCAGTTAAAAGGGATATTATCACCCAAAAATGAAACATTCTGTCATTACTTACTCACACTTATGTTGTTCCAAACCCGTAAGACCTTTATTTCTAAACACAAATTAAGACATTTTTGCTGAAATCCTAGAGCTTTCTGACCCTGTACAGACAGAAACACAACTGACACATTCAAAGACTCAAAGAAACTGTTGAATCAATCTGTTATTTTTATTTTCTTTGAGCTTCATAAAATTAAGGTTTAACCTCTGATGTCACACGGACTGTTTTAACAATATCTTTACTAACTGTCTGGTCTTTGAATGTGTCAGTTGTGTTTGTCTGTACAGGGTCAGAAAGCTCTTGGAGTTCAGCAAAAATGTCTTAATTTGTGTTTAGAAATAAGGCTTTCGTTTTCTTTTGTGCTTTTCAAGGAGAATACCACAATGAAGACCGACAGTAAAGAGAAGAAACGCTTTAAGTCATTATTTTTGTTTTGCACACGCAAAAATTATTGGCATAGCTTCATAAAATTAAGGCTGAACCTGTAATGTCACATGGACTATTTTAATGATATCTTTACTGCCATTCTCGGCCTTGAAAGCGGTAGTTTAAAAGATAAACAAAAGGTCTTACAGGTTAGGAACAACATGAGGGAGAGTAATTAATGACAGTGTTTTCATTTTTGGGTGAACTATCCCTTTAAACTCTTCAAAGTAATTGTTCAGTCACGTCCCACTGCATACCTGAAAAGAGCAAAATCCTTTTACAGTTTACCATTATCTCTAAAGGGCATTTTGTCTTCGCATGGAGAGCAGCTCAGTTTGTTACGAAGTTATAATGGCCTTTGAACCTTATGCACTGCTATTTTGGTGCAGCACAACAAACGAAAACAAACAAACTAAATACAAATTTCAATGCATCTCATCAAAATGGAAGCACATAATAGTGTGTGAACTGATGACAGATGATTCACTTATTATCTCTTTGCTATCTAGAAGAAACAATGACGATATTAAAGGTCTCTCATTACTGATTTCCCTTCCTGATGGGAGAGTTGTCCAAACTGCCGTGTGGAGGTCATCGTATGGAGAGTGTCTCTCTGTCTCTGGTCTGTTGGTTGTAATTAGGTGTTTAGAGGACAGACTGAACTCCAGACTGCATCAGTCTACTTCTGCATTCCTTCAGCTTTGATAGTACGCTTTCCCCACGTCTGCCCCTCATCATCCTATCACACAGCCCTCCCTCCGCCTGTCCTCCCTTCGGCACGCAGGAATCCTTCAGCTCTGGACAATGTTTCATTTCCCCTAAGCCTAGCCCGTGATAGCTTAATGGCCCTGCATTGAAGAAAACATGCAGGAGAGAGAATGACAAGGGAGTGAGTCAACATAGAAGTCATTTTCCATATTATTGTTCCCATTTAAAAGGGATCTGGTCTGTTTGGCGAACTGTCAGATGAAATTGCTAATACAACAAAGAATTCGGAGGCTTGTAGGAAGAAAGGACTGTGACTTTAATTGTCATCGTGACAGCCTATGAGATGATGCCGTTCACACAAGGCCACATGAGAATGGGGTTCGTCAATAGAAAAAAACACTTCAATTTCAATTTGCATTTATTATTATACAGAGCTGGGCTTCATTGGTCAACCATTCATCTCAAAACTGCGCACACAGGGCCAACAACGAACACAGAAAAACAACACAGCCTTAGCCAGGTAAACTCCAGAGAGAACAAAAAATATGTAAACTTCTTGAATGGTCTATTACTATCACAATCACAAACACTAATTATTTTACCAGTTATCAAAGTAGCCAGGTCAAATGTGGAACTAAGGTAAATAAGGTATATATTAACTTATTACAGTTATTTATAATATATGTTTTAAAAGACACCCATCATGGACATTAATGCATTAATTAAAATGAACACACAAAAACACATTGTAACAATAAAATAAAAATCATATGATCTTCACAGGCAACTAGTTTAAGAGAGAGCTCCTTTAACCTTTTGAGATTTCTCAGCTTGACTCTTCCTCTGATATCCAGTCAGTATAGACTGCTTTGTTTATGAGATACAGAGCTTGGACAGACTGACCCTGAACCGTGTCCACACTATTGGGCCTGTGGAACGATCTGGAGGAGGAGGGGCTGGAGGGTAATCACATGTGTTGTGGATATTTTTTATTATGAAGCTGTGGTACTGCAGATGTTGTAAAGTGTAATGGCTTTTTGCTAGAACAGCTGGGGCAGCTTCAACAATTAACCACATCTCAGTGACTCTACTTATCAAGGTTATCCATTTAGTACTCTTCTTCCCATTGAGCGAACTATACAGCAATCTCCTCACATTCAGCATACACAGAGTGTTAAACTTTGCCGTGATAACATGTAGAAAAGCAGGGACTTGACAAAGTTACCTGCTGATCTACTATTTCATTGGCTCCCTTTCCAGTGCTCCAGTTCCTATTTAAACCCATACGCTGTACTGGATACGGACACCCAAGACTGGGCCGACTGACCGTGTTGTCTTACTTTCTCTGGTTTCGGTTTTAGTTTCAGCTACAGTCAGCTTCATTCAAAGCCCTCCTCTGTCCAAACTGGAGCATCACAATGCACTGTGTCTGGAATGAGGTCATGTGCTTGTCTAAATGTACCTGACATTTACTGAAGTGGGGTTGTGTAGTCAGTCAATCAATGTGCATATTTATCTGACATCCATCAGCTGTAACACCGAGTTAACAAACTATAATTGGTGCATTATTAATCCATTTAAGCTGCGCGAAGATAATGATACTGATATGAACCATTATGTAAATATTAACTGAATGCTCATGCAAAACTCACTGTCGTGATGCTACTATAGTTGTTGTATAGTTGAGTGATTAACAGGGAGGTTAATAACTGGACAAAATCAAAAGATTCCTTTCTCAAATAAAATATGAAATTTTAGATCCTGGATACGGATAAGGCCCCTCCTATAAAGCAATTTTTAATTTTTTTTAATCATCCGGGAGGTGTAAATATAAAATAAAAAAGATATAATGCTTTAAATGCCCAAATTTATTATAAAAATATTTCAGGTAAATGCTAAATGCATTTTAAATAATTATTTTTTAGGCACTTTAAATATAA
>JAUMHP010000080.1:10643798-10680880 GCA_032361065.1 Enteromius trimaculatus
TTTTATAGAGCAAACAAATCATATTATAGAATGTGCGCGTCTGGTGTGCGATACTTCGAGCTGTCCTAGACGCGGCGTTGTGCTTCTCGCCCGGTGTGTGACCCCCTTAAGAGTTTAGGACTGTTTGCCTGACCAGTGGCAGACAAGAAAAGGTGTTTGTAAACCGTTCTGTTTTACTATGCTACACATCCACAACTTTAGCTCCAAGAATGAAATGACAAGCATCTGTATTCATGTTTCACAATACTGTGCTCTAAACGGCCTACACTCGTTTGAGCATCCTTTTGAAACCATACACTGCATTTTACTCCATATGTATCAATATCATGGACAAAAATTAGCAAATACCTCAGATTAGAATCAGTGAGCATTTACTCCTGAGGCCAAATCAATAACCACAGCGTATTACATTTCACCCACTAGCAACTAGGTCAAAGCCTAAAAGCACCACAACATCAGCTCTTTTGCATACTCACTTCTTTGCTGCCCTCTGCTTCAGACTCGCTGCTGAAATCTTCTGTGTTGAGATTCTCAAAGTCTGACTCGCCCACAGCTATGGGCACGCATACAGTAAGGTTGGGGTTGTGGATGAAGGACATGTGGTCATCATCAATCATGTATTTGCCCACGCTACTGCCTATACCGCTGGTGGTTCCGTTGCCATTTTTCTGATAGTCCAGGTCACGGCTGATGTCCACGCCTGTGTGATTGGTTATGCAGTTTAGCTTCCGGTCGTACATGTCATCTAGCGGCTTGGCCTCGTCGGTGGCTTTCCTCCTGAGGATGATGTTGACCAGTACTCGAACTTTAATCTTCATCCAGGCAATTCCCTTCTTGATGCGAATAACGGCAATCTGCAGGTTGTTCATTTCGCCGTCGTCATCGGAAGCTGCCAAGTTGTCTGCGCTGAATGAGCTCAGCAGCAAGGCAAGAAACAGATTCAAGACCTAATCAGTGTGAGAGAAAAGTAAAATAACTTAGCTTCAAATTACCAAGAACGCTACTTTTGGAGGCATTTTATGCATCATATAATCAGGCATACTGATATAATCTCTAAAGTGATAGTTCACCCAAAAATGACTTTTACTCATTTCAAAACCCAAAAAACTACAAATTCTCATATTTTTTAACGAAACCTGAGTGGTTCCTCCTTCCAATGAAAGTTGAAGTAACCAAAGGTTAAAGTACCCCTATTATAGATTTTTTTTAAATGACCTTTCAGGCAGTGTGTACCACACCTCTAGGAGAATGACAGTTAAATGTCTTTCTCTCTCTCAAAAAAAACAACTAAATAAATCCCAAGACGTTTTATGTTGATGTCATGAAATATTAGCATATTGCCCGCCCAATTATTGCAAATTCATTCTTTGCCTCTAGGTGCTCATTTTCCCTCTCAAATGTTGCTTCATCATTTTAGACAGGTTTGCCATTTTTTATTTCAGCAAAACCCACCCAATTGCTACTCAAAACTAACCCAAAATTAGCAAATCATTTGGGAGTTGGGAGCAAGTAAGGTAAAACACAAATGCATATTACAAGACAATATAAAATAATGATAATATTTTAATAATAAATACTTATTTTGAACTTGCATGCATGTCAACCTGTTATTGGGGACTCCCAAAACCAAAATATAAACCTTTCAATACCCATAAAAGGGATACAAAATAGGCATCATAAAGAGAATGCATTTAATCTCAGCTGTTTTTTTTTTTTAATGGCCTTTATTTGGCTTTATCTTAGATGAGACAGAATAACGTAAATATTTAAACGGCTCAAATTTCATGGCAAAAATCAATCATAAATCTAACATAAAGAACACTTACCACCAAGTTTCCTATGACCATGACCATCATGAAGACAATGAGACACATTCCCTGTCCAGCCACCTCCATACAGTCCCACATGGTCTCAATCCACTCTCCACATAAGACCCGGAAGACGATTAAGAATGAGTGAAAGAAGTCATTCATGTGCCAGCGAGGCAGCTCGCAATCACTTGCTATCTTACACACACAATCTTTGTAGCTCTTCCCAAACAACTGCATGCCCACCACGGCAAAAATGAAGACGATGATGGCCAACACCAGAGTCAGGTTTCCTAAAGCTCCCACCGAGTTGCCGATGATCTTTATCAGCATGTTAAGGGTGGGCCATGACTTAGCCAGTTTAAAAACTCTCAGCTGTTAAAAGAGAGCACAAATAGAATTAACATGTTCAGTATTATTGTTTGAATGTGTGCTACTGAAAACAAAGGGCAATTTCATTAAAGAGTTGTGCCACTTATTCATTAT
Organism: Enteromius trimaculatus; assembly: GCA_032361065.1. Classification (NCBI taxonomy): domain Eukaryota; kingdom Metazoa; phylum Chordata; class Actinopteri; order Cypriniformes; family Cyprinidae; genus Enteromius; species Enteromius trimaculatus. The sequence goes on from JAUMHP010000080.1 coordinate 10,646,093, forward strand.
GTCTTATTCACTAACCACCCACAACTCCGTTTAACAAGACGCTTTAAAATAATGTTGCTCTGTATTTAAATAAAATAACTGCCATTCTTTTCAGTACAAACACACCTCCTTTCTATGTAAATTAGGCTTATTATACTCACGATCTGCCTGATGCAATTAACATTGCGCTACAGTATTACCTCCCACAGAAAGAAGGTGCTAAACAGACTTTTATTTAAGAGAGACTTGTGTTTATGCCTTCATTGGATGATAAATTGACTTTTACATGTAGTTTGAACGTAAACACATGTTGACACTGTATGTACATAACCACGCTATAATAATTAAAAAAAACACCCAGTGCTTTTTTTTTATTTTTAAATCCCCACTGATAATAACAAAGACGCAATATGGTGAAATAGTCCCGCCTTCTAAATTAAAGAGCCAATTGCTGATTGGTGAAGCCATTACATCACTGTAGTTATAAACTCTGGATCCCATAGAAACTGGAGGCTTGACCAGCCGATACAAAACAACAGTCATTTGGCAGTTTATTTAAAGTGTTGCTACTGATTTAAAATATGCAATTTACTTGTGAGTGCATAGTTCATTTGTTTTTGAAGCGAATGATATATCAAAAATCCCTAATATGGACAAAAGCATACAGCTATCATTGTAACTAAATAAAATAACAGCTTTGAATGATTCAAAGAGAACATTAAAACAATAAATACTCGATTGTGACAATGTATGGTTAATCTTAAAACCACCTTGGGTATTTTCATAATAATTAAATAATAATCATTTAAAAAGCTGTTTTCATTGAAACGCAATTAAAATAGGGTGATTTCGCAATTCATGCTAACTTAACCACTGATTCTTTTCCCTGATTTACATAATTCTTAACACAATAGCACATGCACACATCAAAGATCTGAAGTAAGAAAAATTTTTACCAATCGGAATGATCTCAGGACAGAAAGACCTTCTACATCGGCCAAGCCCAACTCCATTAAACTCAAGCTCACGATAAAGCCATCAAAAATATTCCAGCCTTCCTGGAAATAGTAGTATGGGTCCATTGCAACCAGTTTGGCAAACATTTCGGCAGTGAAGATACCAGTAAACACCTGGAAGAAAGAAAACAGAAAGGAATCCCATATCACCAAACTGATTAAAGACAAATAAGCAATGCAGTAGTGAGGCGGATGAACTGGGGGAGGGTACAAGGTGGCCTTGACTCCAGGAGGCCTGCTGCATGCCTGCACAGCCAGCGAATGTGAGTCACGCTGTCACCTGCACAGCCACGACCAGCTCTGTCCCACAGGTGTACTGAAGAAGTTTGAATACTTGCATCATTATATAACCATGTTAAGAGAAATTTGCTTAAAATTAATTGAGAGAGGCCATTGCATACACATGGTTTACTTTACAACGCATGTCATGATTTGTGGTAGGTGTATGGTGCACTGCGCTGATTTATGACCCCTAACAGTCTCGCTACCACTTGGCAATGTAATATAAAAAGCTATTTGGTTCATAAGTGGGAAACATAATCTGTACTTTCATGCGATGTTGACTACTTCACAGGCATTTTTATACATATTCAAATGCAAGAGCCAAATTGCATGGGTTCAAGCTCCTAGAACTGTGAAAAGCCACCATTTTAGAGCTACTCATCGATTAGGCTACATGAAATATTTATGCTGGCTCTGCACCACCACACTCAGCCAGTAGCTTAGCACTGTCTCTACGCCAGGCAAAAAAAATGGCTTTGAGTGTTCCAACAACGTCCCTCTAGAGACTACAAAAATATAAGTCATGGGGGAGGGGCACAGTTTCATCAAGCAATGAAAGAATTCCTTAGATTTGAATTCAAGTACTCTTGAAAAAAAGGGACTATGTAGAATCCTCACCAGGTTTCCGACAGACAGCACATGATTAAACTGATCCGTCATTGGGTAATGCTCCATAGCCATGAAGAGAGTATTCAGCACAATGCAAATGGTGATAGCCAAGTCTACAAAAGGGTCCATCACGATCAGGTTCACAATCTCCTTAACCCTCATCCATACAGGGCCGCACTCCCAGATAAGAAATGTGTTGGCAAATTTGTACCAGCATGGTGGACACTTCCTCTGAGACTCTTCTAATTCTGGAAGCGGAGAATGAGAAGTATGGTAACCATGGTAACAGATCTCCTTCTTTTTTTTGTTATTAAAACCAGTACATTCCTTAGGTTACAAGATATGGACTTACCCTCAACCAATGTGTTGGTTAGCGCACTCATGACACTGTTGGCTCGCTCCTTGCGCCCAAACGATGCGTTAAGCTGCTCTACAGAAACCATTAGAGAGCCTGAGAGTTTCTTCTTGATTTCAAGATCAGTGGTTGGCTGTCAGGAGAAAAACAATGAGGTTAAACATTAGCACTACAACATTATACAGTGCAGCCAATGGTTGGGGGTGAATCTGCAACAAAGGGCTAGTTAAAGAAAGGCAGGTTAGGAGAAACAATTTTCTCAGCACATTTTGTCCAAATTTTTCATTTGAATGCATTAAAGCAGAGACATGCTGGACTCTCACAAGAGAGAAGGTAGGGTGGAAATTCATGGGTATTTGTCACCGGCATTCCTGTGATGCATATATTATTGTTATCAAACAAATATTTTAATGTTATTAAAATGTCAGCCGTGTTTGATGAACTTTTTATGTTTTAAGTGTGAATGATGGAAAGGCTATGAATAAGTAACTTATTCAAGTTTCTCGTATTAGAAATCAAACATTGCTTTCCGCTCCCTTCCTCCTCTCATCTGAAGCCCCTGCATCTCCAGATTTTAGGAGATCCAGTCAGCATGCATCAGCATGCATTCAGTCTAAGAATTCTAGAGAAGAAAAGAATAAATATCTTGATCCATTACCCTCATGCTGAAGATCTGAAGCTACACCAGACCTCTATAAGATTCATAAAGCTAGCAGACTACCATGCTAACTACAATGCTTCAATTGTACAAAGAAATGGGGCTGAATATTAAAATAAGAAAAAATGCATGTATATACACTATAAAGAGGAAACAGAAAAAATACATGGTATACAAAAAACATTTGTAGATTAAGAGAAAATATGGAAAACAATTGCAGGCTGGAGGTTGGAAGTGGAAGAATTTGACTGTAATTCACTGCTGTGTGAATCCAAAATCAAATACAATTACAAAAGATACTGAGTGGACATGTTAAAATAAATAAATAAATATGAAAATATGAAAACTTGCTTGTGTAATGTGTAATGAGGTGATGCAATGAATCCTAATTTCCGGTTAAGACATACATTACCATTAAAAATGTTGGGGTCAGGAACTTTTTTTTTTATTCATATTTTTATTTAGCAAGAGATGCGTTAAAATTTATCAAAAGGGGAAATTAAGCAATGCTACAAAATATATATTTCAAATAAATGCTGTTCTATTGAACCTTCTAGTCATCAAAGAGTCCTTAAATATATTAAATAAAATATTAAGCAGCATAATCATTTTCAACATTGATAATGAAAAAAAACAGCATATTAGACTGATTTCTGAAGGTAACACTGAAGACTAAAGACAACTCAGCTTTGAAATTACAGGAATAAATTACATAATAAAATACAAAAGTGTTACAAATATTTCACAGTATTACTGTTTGACTAAAAAATAATAAATTCCAACCCCAAACGTTTGAATGGGAGTGTATGAAAACCCAGTTTTATAACCTTAGTGGTTAATTTAGTGAGTACTATATATAGTTAGGAGCTCGTTAACTAATTTCAAAGTGGCATAGGAGGGCAGCATATCACACAGGCTTTGAGAGCAGTCCTCAACTGAAAGAGAGCTAATTTTAGAGCAAAGTCAAAATAACCATTACACAAATGCATCAGAAAGAGAAAGAGCCAAACAGAGAGAGCCAAGGTTCAGAGATAGATAATGCCCATGCCTAGACTGATCTACTCTTAGACTTCCTTACGCTGTCATCAGTGGCTGCCTTATCTATTATCACCTCAGGCAGTAGGCGTCCGCCAGGCCCCGGCCCGATGAGAGAGACCACTCCATTGCAATCCACAGTGCTGTTGCGCTTGCCGTAGTAACCCGTGTAGCTGCTGCGACGTTGCGGGCTTAAGAACGAATCGCGCCGCTCGTCGTACTCCTCAACCGTGCTGTGTTCATCATCTGCAAACTCATTCTCCGAGCCTCCGTCCTTACAGCGGCTAAAGATGCTGCTCTTACTGTTGCGTCTTGAAGGGAATGGTGAGCCTGGGATGCTGAGCAGAGACTGAAGGCAGGAAAGACAGAGAGACAGATTGAAAAGCTGACATATTTGGTTTTATACACTTGCTCTCTACAGACAAATGTGGGACATTAGTCACAAACATTAGGAACTTTCCCAATTACTTCTTAAAGACAACACCTTTTACCACCTGTTAGAAACTGACCCTGACAAAATACAACATATACATTTTTCCATATTTTTTCCTCATTTAAAATGAAATAGGAAACAGCATATATAAAAAAAAATACAAAAACATTCTAAAATCTGCTTTTTCACAATTTTAACATAATTTAAAGAATAAAATGACCAAGCAAATATTTTTCATTAGTTTTTTAATCCCTTACTACAAACTTAGTTTTTCCTGTTACAGTTTTTAAATATTTATATTTATTTTTATTAATAGTATTACTAATTGCTTAATATTTTTTTATATAAATTATTTTATATAATTTTTGTATATCATATAAAAATTATGGTGACAAGAAGGTAAATGAAAAATAACCATAAAATAAATAAAACACTTTTTTGTCTATGCACTATGCAGTGATTTTTGCATCTGATGACTTTAACAGAACAAAACAACAACAAAAATACAGAAGTCCTTCTTTACCTGGTTCATTATAGAACTCCTACGTCCTAAACGGTTGTCAGGGAAGCGGAATCTGCTCCTCCTGCTTCCATCATCCGATTCAGACTTGACAAACTTCTCACTGTCCCCTTTCTCCTTGTCTTGCTCTTTCTGCCGCCACTTCTTCTTGCGGTTGCGTCGTTCTTTGGCACTCTTTGAGCTGAGCTTAGACATCTCAGATGAGCTGCAGGACAAGTTCCCACCTCCGTCACCATCATCCTCCACCACGTCCTCAGACACCGTCCCCGCCGATGTCGCCATTGCGTTAGCCTGCAATCACAAATGTATCATGCATTCTTTTCATTTAGTTTTATTTTGATTGTCGTCACAAAATCTAATTTTAAATACAACAAGCCCACAATTAGAAACCAGCAGGCAAACACTGCACTAAAACACATTTAAGCATGAAGAGGACCCTTACTATAAGCATTAAAACATTGCCTGACCTGTGCATCCTCCTGCTGTTTCTTCAGCTGTTCCAGCATGGCTTTAAACTCCGCCTCCTTTCGCTCAGCCTCTTCCATAGTGGCCTGGTTCTGTTCTTCATATGCCATGGCCACCACAGCCAGGATCAGATTCACAAGGTAGAATGAGCCGACAAAGATCACCAGCACAAAGAAAATCATGTAGGTCTTCCCCGCTGCTCTCAGGGTCTGTGGAATAAGGGCAGATCCTCTTATTATATTAGAGATATAAATACATCAAAATAGAAAATGGTTTGTTTTTTGGAAACATACACACAAAAACACACACAGAAGAATTTCTCAATGCTCATAATAATATGCAGGGATTTTGTCCACATTATTTCACTAATATACAAGTGGCAGAGAGGTACTCGCTGGAAAAATGCAAATGTCAGTTTATTATTCTGAGCCTCGGCTGCTTCTATTTGACCTACTTGTGAAAAGAATGCAAATACACATACATACATTTAAGCACACATTCATGCATGTGTTCTTTTAAATAGACTGGCTCATAGCAGCACTGGCACCTCAGATGCTGGTGCGCAAACAGTGAGACTGTTTTGGAGTGAGAAAATTATAAAGAGAAGAACAGAAAGATAACCAAGAATTTTGTTTTTTTTTAATAGTACAGTTGGTTTGCCTGACAAAATAATGAGAAGATACTAAGCTTAATTTATGAGGAGTGATATTCCGTATCAGCTTTAAAAGAACCTGTTTTACTGATACCTGTCAGGAATAAATGCTTTTGATTGTGAATACAGGGTCTATAACATTCAGTTCATTAAACTGTATTGAAACTACTTAAGAGTTACTAAAGTGTTAAAACTACTTAAAAGACAACTATATGTTTTTATTAAATGTAAATCAATACAAATTTGTTTTTTTGAATTTGAATTTGTTTTCATGTTTCTTGACAACCAATTAAAAATAAACATGAAAATTGTATCTGTTTAACAGTAACAATATGATATCTGGTGTTGAGATAAAAGACAAGGGGTCTAGAAGGCTATGCTTGTATCTACGTGTAAGAGCACAGAATCAACTAGAGCTCAAGCTACATTTAGCATTTTACTATTTAGTCTTCTAGCTGTCCATTACTGCTCCTTATCCCAAAGGGTTCAGTGTGTTTGTGTGCAACGTGCACAACAAGGGCTTTCTGCAAATACAAATACAATGGAACTACAAAATAACTGGGAAAAATGCTACAAAATAAATGAAAAAAAAAGTGACTTAAATGTGACTATTTAATTGTGCGAAGGTAGACCAGTATAATTTAGCCATTTTACCTGTTTTAAAATTCAGATAACTGAGAAAAAAAATCTTTAAAGGGGACTGAAAGTGATGAAAGAGGGGAAACAAAATACCACGCCCTTACCAGCTGGTACAAGTTCTCCCAAAAGTCCTGCGTCATGAGGCGGAACAGAGCCAGGAAAGCCCAGCCAAAACTATCAAAGCTGGTGTACCCATAGTTTGGATTGCGACCAGCCTTCATGCATGTGTAGCCTTCAGGACAGCGACTGAGAGGGGAAAAGACACACAACCCAATAATGACTTGGCACAAATCTTTGGATTAGCATTCAACATTTGTCAGAAAGTAGTCTCAGTGAGCTCTTGCGTGTTTTGTCTTTTTAAAAGAAGTAAGTGCTGCATATTATTTTTATGTCTAAGTTACGTCATGTATAGATTTGTAATTATGTTGAGAAGGAGAAAGCCAGACATTCACCCTGAATCAGAGCTGTTTCCACACAGGAGAGCATCCAGCTGGTCTGGCAGGAAGTAGAAATTGGCTGATGACGAAAACAGACAGATAAATGTTATCTAGACTATTTTGTACTTTTTAACCAATTTAAATTTATGGCCAAAAACGACAAGGCAGATAAACAACCGATATACACAACATATAACAGTGTTAAAATATTTGTTAAATTAACTAAACAAAAGCTTACTCTCATTCATGATGTACTCATCAAAGTTGAATGCATGGGTGCCATTGGCCTGGAATACTTCTGTGATGTTGATTGGCCAGATGACACACTTTTGCCGCAGATTTCCCATGAAGAGCTGCAGACCAATGAGGGCAAAGACACTGAGGCAGAAAACGGTGAGGATCATCACATCTGACAGCTTCTTCACCGACTGGATCAAAGCGCCAACAATGGTCTTCAGACCTTTGAGATATTGAATATGCACACACATACACGCACACAAACACACGCGCACACACACACACGCACAAAAAGGCACAGACAGTTGCATGTGTATTCAAGTCCCAGAAGTGTATAAAAGGAGTCTCAAGGCATGATGTGAGGAATTAATATTTTTAAACGTGAGCAAATCGTACGCATATTGCAGAGCTACTGTACAGTTCTCAATTGGTTTTGTACAGGTATTTTCTGAAAAAACGCAATTATTATGCAATACATTTATACCTACAGTATCTATCTATCTCTATCTCTCAGGTAAATATTACTTTTTCAAAAGACAAAAAACATTTCCCATACCTTTTGTTGTTGATGTCACAGGTCAGACAAAAATCAGTTACTTTATGAACATGATGCTGGACACAGTCCTCATCATAAACATGGTTTATGGCCTAATGATTTTTGTATGATAAATTACTAGCTGTCAAGAGTATGAAAATGTTTGTAAATGTAAATCTGGCTCCTGAAACAAAACCAGTTAAGAACCACTGGTGCCCTGCAGCATAACATTTTTAAATTGTTCATTTTTGCTTCAAACTATCATACCTTGAATCCTTATTTTAATTCACAATGACAATGTATAAATAACAGAACCACAAAATGGACTTTAAGTGTCTTTACACACATACTGTTTGGGAGCCATCCCGTCATTTGTATTTACAATTAATAATTCACTATTCTGCTTAAACATGGTTTAAAAGACGCCTACAATAGTTAATATATTATATAATATATTATTTCTGGAAATGCAAAGATTTGTCCTGAAAGCGTTTTGAATTCCAGCATTCCAGAATAAAAGCTGAAGGTTCTCCAAGGATAACCTTCCAAGAACTCTCTTGACAATAAAGGGAGGGCTCCCTGGAACAGTGAGAACAGCCTGACATCCAGTTGTCTATAAATACTGCAGCACAACCAGAGGGCCATGACATGGGGAGAATTAAGCAAGCAGGGACTAGGGGGGTGAAGACTGCATGCAGGTCATTTCAGCTCGAAGGCTGAACAGAAACAAGTCCAGTGTAAAAATCTTCCAAGGCTCCATCAGACATGCTGAGCTAAACATCATCAGAACTGCACTGACCCCTCTATAACTCCCTCCCAAATATAAAAGAGCTGCTTTACCTTCAGGACAGTGGACACTTTTAGTATTGATATGCTACAATCTTCTTGCCCATAAACCCCACAAAAACATCAAAAATTCTCGCAGGGGTTAGAGATTTGATGAGTAGGCTTTAGTTCATAGCCTTACTGAAAATAACACAGGATGACAAATATGACTTGCAGTAAAACCTAGTCAGCTAAATAAATCCTGTTATTTAACTGAAAATGACTTGCATATGACACTAATGTGTCAAGACGTTAAGCTAAAGGTCTGGAATTTTTGCAAAGCCTCTAAATAAAATAAAAACCATTGTGCAGATAAAAATCTAACTATTTAACTCATCTGAAACAGATCAAAAATAATAATTATTATTTAAAAAAAAAAAAAAACATTCTTCCTTGACCATCTGCACTATTCTTGTTTTATTTGTGAGTTTCATACAAAATGAAAGAAAAAAAGTTAAGAAAAATGAATTGTCAAATAAAAAAAAAAAGCAGCCAAGCACTTAGTAGGCTAATACTATGAAAGCAAGTGACTTCCAAAGCATCATGCAGCATAAAATATGTCCACAAACTAGGCTTGGCAGTCTTCATAAATAAGTAACAAGCATGTTCTTTGGTAACTCACTGAGAGCTATGCAATTTTCATTTTGGGGAACAAAACATAGCTTGTTAAAAATATCTACCCTAGTGCTCCGAGGCCAGGGGGCTAGTTTGAATAGGTCTAACTGTTTCCTAATATATATTAATCAGCTATATAAATGTGTTCATACCTTTATAGTTTTTTAGAAACATACAAGCTCACAGTGAATTCTGCAATTAGCTTTTATCTAAAGTCCTTACTGTTAAAATCTGAAATAAAACAGGCCTTATGTAACACGAAGATCTGTTTTAGCAAGATCTCAAGAACAAACTTACTAATAAAACTGTTGCTTGATATCAACCCAGATCAGGGTTTGTTCACAGATATGTTTATGAAAGAGGTTAAAGAGGTTTGGTCGCTAAAGCTTTCTAATTTGCTCTAATCTGCTCTGAAATTTCTAAAGGGGCAAAAGGGTGTCAAAACCAAGGACTCTGGAGATTGATAGTAGACTGCAAAGCCTATCAAAAATGTATAAGTACCATTTTTGATCATTTTGGAGATTGGAAAAAAGCAAATTAAATGGTCCTCTCCAAATTAATTTCTGCTTAAAAAAAAAAAAAAAAGATTTCAAATTGAATAGTAATAGGGGATCATACTGAACGTTAACCTCAGCGTCAAAACTGCATCTCACCTGGAATGACAGAGATAGTTTTCAATGCTCGGAGAACTCTGAATGTTCTCAGCGCAGATACATTCCCCAGGTCCACAAACTCTGTTACATATCTGAAATAAGGGAGGATCACACACAGACACCAATGACAACCACAAACACACCAAGAACACCACCACGCCAATGAACCACCAGGAGGTACGCCACTCACAGAGCCTGTCCACTACGGGGGGAAAGGAAGGAAAAGAAAACCAAGATACACACACACACACCGACACACCAAGAGAACACCGACCCGACCCCTCCCGCCCACACACTCTCTTACCTGGGATTACAGAAATTGTTTTCAATGCCCTCAGAACTCTGAACGTGCGCAGAGCTGAGACATTGCCTAGGTTTACAAACTCTGTAATATACCTGCAATGATCAGATCAAAGTTACATGGAGACATGGTCATGACTTAGTACTTGATGATTTCCATACGCAGACTGAGATGATCTTGTAGGGGAAATTAATGTAGTGTAGTAACAATAAAAAAAGGGGAAATTCCTTTGATGATAAATATTCAAAATGTAACAAAAATAAATAAATAATGCTATTAATAATAACAATAGTAATTATTATTATTATTATTATTATGCTTACACAATTAATATTTTCTATATCTAAGATATCTTTTAGGTAGAATATGTGGGCTACTCATCATTTTTCTCATATATTATACTTACTATATTATAAAAAATATATACTTTATAATAATAGTATTTGGCATAACAACACAATATCTGTCTCCCACCCCAATAACTTACATAAACAAACATGCTCCTTTTGTTATATACACTATATCACAGATGAATATGTCTGGTATGGTTTGTATACAGAAAAGGTGACAGATTAATAACAGATACAGTGAAAATCGAGAATGAGAACTAGAGTGAGTAAGCGAGAGAGAGAGAGAGAGAGAGAGAGAGAGAGAGAGAGAGAGAGAGAGAGAGAGAGAGAGAGAGAGTTTTCTGGGTGGGCTGCTAGGAGTCGTGTTGTTGGTGAATGGCTCTAAACATTGATCGGTAGGAAAATCTCAACGATGTAAATTCGCAGAAGAGAAGAATAGAGTGAGTATTCTGGAAAAGTGCGAGAACCAGATATATCCACAGAACAGCAGAGAGATGAGGAGAAAAAAAACAGTCACAAGGACAAATGCAGAGCTGTGAAGAACTCGACACGACATTAAAAGATCCATATCCATAAAGATGCTACCTAAAAATCGTCATATGGTTAGAGACAGAATATAACAGCAAATGTGTTGTCTGCATCCCCCACATACAGTAAAAGCTCAGTGTACGTACAAGTAGCTTTCTTTTCACTCTCCATTATAAACAAGAATTCAGTTTCAGAATGTAACAATCCTGACCAGTTAAATGACTTATTTTTGACGATCTGATATTATGATAGCACACAAATCAGACTAGGTTCATAATTACATTATTGACAGAATACTTACGCCATTGAGATGACCATGAAATCCAGCCAGTTCCATGGATCTCTAAGGAATGTGAAGCCATCTATACAGAATCCACGGGCAATGATTTTTACAGCTGATTCAAACGTATAAATTCCAGTGAAGGTATACCTGAAGGAAAGAGCAGCAGTAACAGGATTAATAAAAAAGAAACTAATATCTGCATTACATTTCGAATGTGTATATTTATCAATATATATATATATTACGGTTTGGATAAATACTTACTCTACTTGTTTGGACCACTCAGGAGGATTACTAAAAGTCATGAACACACAGTTGGTCAAAATCGTACACATAATGAACATGCTGAATACTGTGGGTATCAGTTAAGGAAACTCTGTGATATTACAGAAAAAGGCTTTTTACTGTGTACATATAAATATCAGAACATTCATCAATAAGAACATGCCAGATACAGACAGAAAATGGTGAATTTTGGCTCATTGCAAATCACAGCTAGGGCTAGGTGATAGTTATATTTCAATAGTTTTAGCTTATTATTTATTATTTGATATATATTTATGTGTTCAATTAAACTGCCACTGCAAAGTGCATTAAATGTGTATAATTTAACAAAATGTCATGTTAACAAATTAAATATGTAATACTTTGAAAAAAACAAACATGTTTTTCATGTTTGCCCCTCAATAAACAGAGATTAATGTTTTGTCATTCATTGTTATGGTATATCTTACACTGTAACAACAAAAAACAAGTTGGTATAATTAAAATATTCACAAAAAACATTTGAAATGACTTGTGAGTACTGAATATCACCCAGCCCTAGTGCTTACAGCAGAACAGGCAGTTTCAGCTCATTCGTGCCATTCATGCCGGCAGTTAAAATGTTTTTGTTTGGATTGCAACCACATTAACCATCAAGTTCTCAGTGGACACGGAATAGCATTACAGTTCAAATTTTTGTGGTAGCCTGTTTGAACATTTTTGTTTCCATTAAGCTCAATATTAACAGCAATGAATCAGTCTGTAAATATTTTATGAATGAACAAGAGTTAATGTGGCATAACTGACATCACAATCAGAAAAAAACAAAATGCTGCTATTTTTTCAAAAAGACAGCACATTTTTAAATTGGCCAATGAGGAAACTGCTTCTGCGTGGCATATGACCAAAGGGTTCCAGCATCAAAACAGGACACAATGTGCTAAAAACAGGCGACAGAGCTCCACCATTTTCTCTCTCTATTTGGCATCTCTACTGTCAAACAAAACAGTTGCCGTGCATCTAAAATTCACACCTACATCCACACCCACTGATATGCTGTTACAGTCCCACACTAGAACACACTACTGCTTAACTACAACATATTAGTCTGCATCTACAGCATTATTCCTGACCACTGCATGCACTCTAGCAATAAAAGCACTCATCACATACATTTTAACAGCTGAAAAAGGATATGAATGTATCAAAATTTTAATCGCTATTCGCCTAGCGAGATTAAAAGGGCTTATCATGTACAAGGAAGGTGTGGCACTAAAGCGGAAGATTGTTTTCCCTTTATTTAGGACTATAAATGTCTGCAGAGGAAAGAAAGAGAAGACAAAGACAGAACAACAAAGAGAGAGAGAAGCATCAGATTAATTGCAAGCAGAGAGAAACATCATCACTTATTCAACTGGACTTTAAGAAGTAATAATCGCATGCTGAAAACCCACGTGTTTCTAGAGGACAAGGCATCATAATGAAGACATACTGCTTTATATACAACTAAATAATTAAAATCACATTCTTTGGCAAGAAGAAAGTAAATCCACATGTCTGTATGCAAAACATTCATACTGTCTCCAAAGTGCTATAAAGTTAATACAACAGTTAAAGGGTTTTTTTCACCCAAAAAAGAAAATTCTGTCATTACTCACCCTTATGTCATCCCAAAACCACAAGCCCTTCATTAATCTTCTGAACACAAATCAAGATATTTTTGATGAGATTAGAGAGCTATCTGTCCCTCCATCAACACAACTGAAATTATCCCAGACACCGGTAAAAGAGTCCATGTGATACTAGTGGCTAAACTTCAGTTTTGCCATGCTACAAGAATACTTTTTTGCATGAAGAAAACAAAAATAACATAATTTAATCAACTATTCTTCTCCCGACTTTCGTCTTCTGCCATTTTAAAGAGCATCACAACGCATGCATACGCTTTGCTCTTGGTGAAAACAACTGCAGTTTGTATTGCTGTCTATGGAGGGACAGATGGCTCTTTGACTTCATCAAAATATCTGAATTTGTGTTATTTGTGAGGATAAACGAAGGTCTTATGGGTTTGTAATGACATTAGGGTGATTAATGACAGAATTTTCACTAACACATTAATTCCAGTTTTCAAATTTCAAATCCAATAATAATGAGGCTGCGGAATGATTGAAGGAAAAATTCCTCTACCAATGAATAATAATAAACAACTTTATTGTATAAAGCACCTTTTAAAGTAAACCTGAAAGAGATATACAAGATATAAAATAAAAGTACACTAAAATAATAAAAAATCTGCCATCGAATCCTGCCGAACATCAAGAACTTGTGCACTGTGAGAAAATTTGAGTTTGCGTCCATCCAATGTGTGCTCATTTCAGAACGCATGCAAATATTGAGTTCTCTTTCTAGTTTTACACAGATACCTCACTTCTCATTACTGACTGAATCTGAAAAGTCTGAATTTATATGAGCCAGTGTATCCTCGCCAGCCTTTCAGTAGATAACCTCATAATTGTTTAAATTAAACATGTTCACTACCATCAAAGTTTCATGGGAGGTTGCGTACATTTGCAGAGATGGGATACACCCCTGCACTTCCTTTTACATGCTTGAGTTTAGTGGACCACAAAAAAACATCTTCAGCACCATGGAGAGCGCTGATCGCTCCAGCACCATATCATTTGCACTTTACATGCAAAAACTCCTCAGAAGAAAATATACACATGCTACACAATGACAAAATAGGTTAAAGAAGCACAACTCAGTAAATAACACTTTGTATAAGTAACTAAAGATGGAAAAGAGCTGGATATATTTGGGTCAGACTGAATCAGGCCACCATGTAAACATACTGGGCCCTGCTTAGCCAAAAGAAAAAAAGATCTGCTCACTCAACATCAACAGTGTGTGTGACATCACAAAAAGCTGCATGCTGTAGGGACAAAACAGGAGAAGACTCATGGGATGAAACATGGGATGAAAAAATAATGCAGAAGTGGTGGATATTTGCACAAAAATACATATGCCCTATCTCAGTATTCTATTGCTTTAGTACAGGCACGCACACAAGAGAAGTGCATGTGGGTTTCCTCTTTTTAATGCATGACAGGCTGCACAGCTACTGAAAATTTCATAATCCAGAATGGAGAAGCAAAAAGACATAGAGCGATAAAGAGCCAGAGAAAGACAGCCCAGAGAGGAATGAGTAAGCAGTGAGATGAAGGAAGGAAGATGGAGAATGAATGGGGCAACAAGAAAGACAATTAAAAGCCAATGGGAAACAAAGCAGAAGCTATAAAAAAGCTGTAAAACTGGACAAAGCCTTGAGCACTGAATAAAACCCTCTCAGACAAATGTCCTTCAACTCAGCAGCTACGGTAATAAAGAAACGAAGGGGAAAAATAATACTGACGGAAATAGCTTTCAATTATTAAAAATACGAAATGAAATGAATAAAAAGTATCGGAAGTCGTTACAGAATTTTGATGAAATGAACAATGGATGGCCAATGCCTGATTTGAAGTAAATAAATAAACTTCATACATAAAGTATTTACATACAAAAGAGATGTCTCTAATTGAAAATGTTCAGTCAAAACTGTATGTTTAAATTGTAAATTAAATCTAGATAGAATATATGCAAATGTTTTACGTTTGTTAACTAGACATTGCAAAATTACAAATTTATAAATTATAATTTGATTATTGATGAACTAAAATCATTATATTTATTTATTTTTATATTCCAACTGAGGCTTTAAAGCATTGGGGAGAAGACAATATAAACAGAAAATTAGAGAAATAGAGAGAGAGAGAGAGATAGCGAGAGACAGAGAGAGATCGTGATACAGGATGATGGCAAGGAAATCGGGAAAGAGTAATTTATGTAAAAAAAAAAGTGCAGGTGAAGCACAGACAGGACACATGAGGAGAAGAAAAACATGAAGTAACATAAGTGACTTGTTGGTGACTAATGTAAAAGAGCGTGACGAGCAGAGCAACAACTGACGAATGAAAAGAGTAAGATTCAGAGCTAATAATTCAGCATGTGCCACATCAATAGAAACTTAAATCAAAATACAAGGCCAAGCTCTCTTTATTCTGTAACATTTAATTTCATACATTTCAAACAACTATTGAAATTAAAAGAATGAACCGGTTTCATCTTTTAAAAAAGCACAAAGGAAAAATGACAGGCTTGTTCCTGCATGCAGCCATTTACAGCATATGTAGCGAGACACATAGCTAACAGAAACAAATGAGATGCCTACATTATCAGATTGTATAAGTATTTATAAGAGGTGCTGTGAACAGATGTGAGGGAGGAGTGAGACGGCCATTATACTGAAGCAGTGCATCACCCTGCCTTCCCCAGCCCCCCAACCAGCACAGACGAGCCCACTCTGAGTGCTGCGTCATCACAGGGGGGTGCAACGGTCCTGCATGGCACATTTTCAAGAGTCCCTTCTAAGATTTATGACAACTTATGGAGCTCTGCTTGTTTTTTTCTTCTTTTGTCTCCCCTTTCTGCAAACCCTTTACTCAAGCAGGACAGTTATTAAACAGTCAGGGCACAAACCTCAAATTCAGAAGTGTGCATAAAAATCTTCATTTGAATGGTGCAGTACTCAAAACAATACAAATTGAACGAAACACTTTATTTTACAGTTATACCTACTACTTGGTTAGTAGCATGAATATTACTGGAATATTAGCCATTTGTTAGTACTAATCAAGCACATGTTAATGCCTTAATCTACATGACATTATTCTACATCCCTAATCCTTCCCAATACTAAACTTAACAACTACCACTTTAAATATTAATAAGGAGCAAATAAAAAATTTACTAAGGGAAATTTCGTGTTACCTATTCTAAAGTGTTACCAATGAAATATAACAATGATGATGATAACAATAATAATACAAAATAGAAAAGTAAAGAAATATAATAATATAAAATTGATAATATAATAAAAAACATTTGCTAAAAAATTTTATTTATTTCTTCAAATTAAAAATGAAATAAGCTTGGTTTAAGCAAACCATATTAATTACAGCACCTTTTTTTAAAAACAAAAGTATTGTAATTGATACCTAGGAATCATTTACTAATTAATTGCATACCTTGCACGCACTGGAAAAAATGCATCAATATAAATCAAGAACCACAAGGATGTAGATCCAACATGTTCTACTTGGGTACATCCTGTTAAGCCTCTATCTCACAATTGATTTGTTTTCAACATACTGTACTGTATAACCATCTACTCGAATCATCTGTGCTGGAGGACTCGGGGTTCATCAACTACTCCTGTAGCAAAGCTTCCTAGGCTAATTGCTTCTGATAGTGTCACGGATCTGGATGTAAAAGCTGCCAGCTCCCATTCCTCAGTTGGTTTTACACTACGAAGAGAGCTGCCCTGAGCCTCAAGAATCAGGTTTCACTACTGCTGCAGGCTGCGAGCCGAGCCTAGCATGTGGAAACAAAAGGACAATGGGATGCGGGGAGACTTGATCCCAATGCTGGCAAAGCGTATAATCAAAGACTTATCAAATCCTCAAAATTGCAGGATAGTTCGACATTAAGTACTACAATATGGCATGTGTATATAAACGTGACGTGTGGATGCATCTTAATATAAAGAAAAATAAAATATCTAATATAAGGTGAATGTAAGGTCTAACGTGAGTCATGTTAACAATAAAAATGAAGTAAATCAAAAATGAGCATTTCACATACGCTTCTCAGAAGAGACAGAAATCTCCTTCCTGTGCATGCATGGAGCAGGCGGTTACATAACAGACAGTGTGTGCTGCATGAGAGGGAGGCAGAGGAATGAGACGGAGAGAAAGAGCGCGAGAGGGAGGCAGGGAAATGCTTCTACACATGCACCCATTAACAGGCATTAACACACAAACGAGTCTGTGCATTATTTAGTAAAGTCCAGCGTGGCAGACGCGGCTAAAGTCTCACCACTGCACTTAGCGCTGAGCCAAACAGGAATGCAGATCTGAGCCTGCTGGGCTGCATTACAACTCAGACAGAAAAGATGACCTCATCTTCCACCCGTAGGCTACATCTCATAACAATAACTCCGTGCTGAAAATCTGTTTTGAGGACTAGCTTGCTTCTGATATTGCTTAAATTTAACCATAACAACAAGCCACTGTTTTATGACTGGTAGCATATCAAGTGACCGTGCATTCATTAAAATGTCTTACAGCACAAGATGCTGCGCTTTTATTATATTTCAAGCATTTTTCACCACATATTAACTGCACAATATTATAAATGAAATGTTGAATAACGTGCCATTTTTAAATGTTGTGGTATTTGGTTTTTACTTCACAAGACTGTATAGAACCTTTAGCATGATTTGTGAATGTTTCAAAGAGCACCTTAAGCTTCATTTGGAGTATATTTATGTTACATAATGACGTTCAGTGCTTGTTTTAAATTCCAAACACACTAAACATTTTATGTGTTCTCACACTTTTGGCTTGGAGGCTTCACTAATAAATGATAAAAGCCAGTTCTTAGAAATCAAAACAGTCAAAGGTCGGCATACGGATCATAAATACAATTAAAACACAGCATGATGTTATAATTTTAGGCAAAATGCAATAGATTAATAACCAGCTTAATTATACTAGTTTAATTAATAACCAGATTAATTGTGAGCTCTGACTGTACCTAGCAAATTCTGTCCATATCATGGATTTAAATTAACGTTTAAACATTCAAATACTTTTGCAGAATAAAACAATTATTTAGAGTGACAGTAAAAACATTTACAATTTTTACATAATATTTTAAACATTTCAAGTTTCTATTCAATAAAAAAGCGTATTAGGGTCTTTTTTCAGCATAAATTAGCATATTAAACAGGATAATTGTCATCAGAGGAATAAATGATTTAAACTGAACAGTATACAAAATCACTTAAAAAAAACTTCTGAAGGACAGTCTACATTTTGGTTAGATGTGGAATATATTTCATAGACTCGTTGACTTTTATCCACAGTTTTTTTTTATGTTCACATACACATGGTAACAATAAAGACTACCAAATACTGATTTCACCAAAACCTTACAGAACAACATCACCGATCTTTAAATAGCCTAGCTATCCCTGCCCCACTACTCAGAGAGCTGTTATAATATGCTCTGCTGCATGGTTCCCTTAAATGCACTGGAGCGTTTCTTTTGGCTCTTCATTTCTAAAGGATTATTACTGGAACAATTAAAACAAATCTGTCAGCTGGAACTGTAAAGCTTCAGCAGACCACTATAGACCTCCTCAACAAACCTTTTCTTAAGCGTCATCTCACACCTCACACCCAAACAAATTGTTCTGCACTGTGGTGGATTAGTGAAGGATTTTATGCACATTATCATATGTTTACCAGCATCTGCATGTCACCATCAGACGTTAAGACATAAAAGGAAAAGTTGGGGAAAAACACATCAGCTCGATCCACAGTGCACTGCTTAGAAGATAACGCGCGAAGGCCAGCTTTGCAGGACTTGTGAATAGAGATGATGACACACTCACTTTCTTATTCACGTAGAAGGGATCGATATCTTCCAATGGTGTTGCCACCATTCCACGAGGGATGTCTCCATAGATGAAGGGCAGACTCTTGCCCGGCTCCAGGTCACTGTTAGGCTTGGGCTTATTCTCGTCATCGTCGTCGCGGTAGCTGCTGTCTGGTTTAGGTGGTGGCTTGGCTTTCTCCTCAGCAATGCGCTTCTCGATTTCCAACAGAGATTCCCTGGTAAAGTATTTGAAGCTGTTAGGTCCTGGCGGTGCAAGAAGGGGTGCAGCCATGTTTTCATCCTGCAGCAACTTCTTCTCCTGTTATGTACCCTCCACAGCAGCCAGTTCTATGTGGGAAAGGGAAAAGGACATTATTGGAACTGAGAAGAACCCAGGGGCACTCTTACTGCAAAAAGTCAGCCTATATTCTTTATCAGTTCATGCATTCTCTAGGAATCAAACTCAATACTTTGCGATAGTGTGTTTTCTGAGCTCATATCAATATTGTATTATATTCCTGTACCACACATTTATCTGCATGTAGCAAAAGATGTCTGCAAGACACAGTATAAGCATTGGCAGAAACCGAATCACATCTAATCTGCTTGTTAAGCTGTGGTGTAATAAACACCGTTTCTGGGTCCAAGCCTCCATTATCTTGAAGAACGTGGGTAACTATAAATAAATAGTTGCTATGGACTTCCACTGAATGAAATATATACAAATTGACAGATTTTGTTCTTTTAAAACCCTTTAAAAACTAACAGTGTACACTAAAGCAAAGACTTTAGATACAAAGGCAGCGCACTCACATTACTTATGAACGGGAGAAAGTGCAAAGCACACAATAGTGGAATAAACTCTTCTAAACACAAGAGACAATTGACAATTGGTAAAATCATTCAGGTTCAGCTAAAAAAGGTTTTTAACACTATTTGAGAATAAAAAATAACAATTATGAAACCGTTTAAGTCAGATTTGATGATTTGAGTGTGGCATGCGGTTTTCAGATTTTTGAGATTTCAGGCTTTCCTGATTTTGGTTGCTTGAAATAGCTTTCCCTGAAAGGGACTTTGACAGCAGTCTCAGTGCTCAGTGTCCCGGACACCAATATTTTAATGATTCATTAAAGAAGAATCACTGTGTGGCCAAGAGAGGTTTCAGTATTGAGATAAAGGTTAGGATCATAATTTTTAGGCAGTAGACAGGCACACTGCGAGTGTATATTAGCACTGTTTGTTGTTTGCTTTTGAGATTTAATAGAGCACTTGGACACAGAAATGTGTGATATCAACCTCTTAAGTCAACCTACATATATTTTAGCAAAAAAAGGATAAGCTGACTAAATGATTGGAAATATTCAGTGTACGTCACCAAACAGAATTTGTTTTCAGCGTAAAACAAAAATCTATTAATGTGACCCTGGACCATTTGTAACAATAGCCAAAAATACATTGTATGGGTCAAAATTATGGATTTTTATTTTTTTTTTAAAAATCTATATTTAGGATAGTAAGAAAAGATCATGTTTCATGAAGATATTTAGTCAATTTCTTACCGAAAATATATAAAAACTTAATTTTTGATTAGTAAAGTGCATTGATAAGATCTTCATTTGGACAACTTTAAAGATGATTTTCTCAGCATTTAGATTTTTCTGTACTCTCAGATTCCAGATTTTCATATAATTGTATCTCGGACAAATATTTCCCTATCCATCCAAATCATACATCAATGGGAAGCTTGTTTATTCAGCTTTCAGATCATGTATAAATCTTAATTTTGGAAAATTAACACTTACGATTGGTTTTGATGTCCAGGGTCACAAATGAGCTTATATAGAAAAACTGTAAATGTACATTGAGTGCACTTAAAAATAACTCTAAACATGTAGCAAGATTTTCTAATCTAAAACATAACAATAACTGTTCATTCATCATGTGATCATTAGTCATCAATAAGGTTGCTATTTTTACCAGCTGCTACTTTCTTGTATCATATTATCAATACTTGAAATCTTAGCCAAGAGAGCCCACACCAACTTGTCACAATAATAAAAAAAACAAGGAGTAAAACAACTAAATGTCATTTAGATTTAATTCTAACTTGTGGAAAGATAAAGTATTACTGAATAATACTACCTAGTTACATCATCCGCTCACACAAACTGATATGATAAGCACAGGAAAGTAAAATGCTAAGCCCTGCATCTAAAAATATTACCTTACACATCAAAACAATCTGTTGCTAAATTGAGAGCATGTTAAAGAGAGACTGGCACTAGATCCTGGATGAGTCATCCACTTCATGAAAAATGAAAAGCACCCTCCATTATGAACAGATAAAGGTGGCACTTACTGTTTGTCTTTAGATTACACTTGCAATAATATTAATTGCCTTTGCTGATAAGTGATTCATCAGACTTTTTTTTTCCTGATTTGTGCTTGCGTAACTTCTCATGGTACAGTATATGGTTCTTTTGGGTCATTATGATGGATGTTTCTATTTTGGATGAAAGGGTGCTGGGAGCTGAAAAGGATGTAGACTGGATTAGAAGATACCTCACGATAGCACAAACAGATTTGAACCTGTCTTCCTCATGAACAAAACCTTCACTGAGAGGCCGATTTGGGACATGCATTATGTCCCTAAGGCTGCAGAATAAGAAATGGGGTGGGTGAAGGGAGGCCTGGTGAACCACACCATCTAAAAGCTTGTGTGCACTTATGGGCCAGACACTTAACCAAGCCATATCCTGATATTACAGAGCTACTTAGCTGACTTTTAGCTTTTCTCTCCATCCAATTCCTGTTTTGTTTCAGAAATGGCATTTGCATTTTTTAACTTACCTTTGAAGTAAATATACCCTATTTAAATAAGAAGCATGAACAAAATAGCAAGAAATACGACAAAAATTGGCATATATACATTTATACCCATTTGTGGCAGAAGTGCCATGGGTGTGAATTTGATATCACTTCAAGACCTGCTGGGAAAAAAAATAAAGAATAATAAAGCATTGTCAGTCTTAAAAAAAAAGCATGTGGTCAAATCAACACAAGCTAAGAGGATCTTGCCTCAAGGGAGCTGTCCAATCAGCACCACACTTATGTTTTTTTGCATCATATACAGGAAGAAATTAAAGTACCTTAATAAATAAATACAAGAACAACAATTTGTCAAAACATTTTGACTCACCAAGCCTAACAGAACTGTCTAAATACACGTTTACATTCTAGCAAATGCTGCTGATTTAAGAGAATTTCCAGCATGCAATGCAATATGTGCAAATTATGCATTTATGGTTATATGATTATAATTTGTCATGTTAGTTTGTTTAAAAAAAAAATCACATTTTGTTACTAAAATGCATTTCACTACAATTAATAACAAAATTCTCTATTATGAAACGCACATGTACAAATAGTTGCCCTCACAAGATTTTATTAGCTGCCAGGAATTGAATTTTTACAGTGCACCTTCCATAACCTTAAGAACATGGAAACATATTGTTTCTCAGGGGGTTATTAAAAATGTTGCAAGGTTATTCGTATCAAATGAACGAGGTGGGCTTCTGTTGTGTGGGCCTAAATATCTCGAAATAACGGAAGGGACTATGCTGGGCTGCACGGGGACACGGCTTTGGAAAATGTCAGGAGGGTCCAACTTATTTACAGACGAGAGAACACAGGTTAATTTGGGAAGGATTATGAATAAAATAATGAATTCATTTTCATCCATGTGCTTGTCAAGCTCCCTTGCACCGCAGATCTGTCAAAACGACACGCTAACGTCTTCAAATGCAAAACACCGGTCAATAAATAATGTATATTCGGACATAAATTACAATTCCTTAAAACAAACCTCTACGTTATTTCGAGAACATCGTCATGTATGGTTATGTGACTGAATGCGCAGTGGTCCTACCTTGATTTCATCAGTTTGGTCACGAAATCCTCATCAGCACAACGGTTTCACGAACAACATCTTTGCGTTTTCCAAAGCGTTGTCACATTTTCATCGCGTTCAGAAAACAGTGTTGCCTGAAAACGTACGTTTCTGAACAGCCTCGACGCCTTCACGAAAGCGGGCCGAAGCCGCGGAGGAAAACCGGAAAATACTGCGGTGTTTTTTTCCCTCTATCGTCGTGTTTACCCTTCTGTACTCACGCAGCCAACATCCTTTTAGTCATAAAACCGCATTTCTGAGCAAAACGTCTACCGCTTATAAGAGAACAGCGACATATCTCAACGACGCTGTGCAAGGTTTCTGCTCGCGAGGAACATAAACAAGAAAATGTAGCATACCACACCCGTGCAACCTGCGTCCACCCTACAATCAATAAGCAGCCGAGCATGTATTGCCTTTTGAATGTCTTAATTACAACGGATCACTTCAAACCTGTCCACATGTGCATTTTTGCTCATTTACTCAGCTTGACATTTGATAAATGCTGACAAGAAGACCTTTATTCAGATGGGGGTGCAAAGCTACAGGCTACGGATCACGTCATTGATCATGCAAATAAAAAATAACACACCACATACTGCCTTGCAAGAATGTGTTTAACTCATAATACGACCGCTTAATATTGCCATTTAAGAGGGTTAAATGAAAGGGCATAATCACTATAGGTTTATTTTGACACACACAAAAAAAAGTGAACTACATTACAGTTATATGGGAACATAAAGCGAATGTGCATTTCGTAAGAAGGGTCTAGCAGTAAAACCCCCTAAACGTGCGGCGTCTCTGCGACATTCATTGACAGTGCAACGACTTCCATTGCTGGGAATAAACACACCGCGAGTGCGATATTTAAACACAATACTTACTATGATTACGTTAGCGGGTATCCAAAAAATCCTCACTGGGCTGCAGATGTCGAATAAATTCGGAAGAAATTGCAGATGTCGCCATATTGTTGCTGCTACCTTCCTTCAGTGTGCACCCTTACCCTGCATAATCGATGACTCCCAGCTAAATGCAAGGGAGTGTCGGCCAATAGGTAGCACCAGTTCCACAATAAGAGAGTTCATTTTAGTTTTCGTTTATTGGAAGTTCAGTTAAAGATCTTTTTTTAGAGAATGAGATGTTTCAGGAATGTTCGGGAATTATTATTTTGATGTTATGTTGCCTAATGTCTGGAGCAACCACACAGCCTTCATTGCGTTTGGCTTAGAATGTCTTTATAACGCTATAATATGACAAACAGGTTGTTGGCTTGGTTTATTATCAAGAGGGACAAACTCGCATGCAATTTCTTTCAATGGATTTGTTTAATGCTAGCGTTATTAAGAGAATGACCTTCCTTTGGTGTCCTTTGCAGTAATTTAATTTTAATTATGTATCGTCTGTTTAAACTAAAGATTTGAAATGTGTTAATTCGCGCACGTTCTTCCTTGTCCGGGTATTTCAAGACATTGCAGAACGACGTTCACGTCACTTTCGGAATCTTTTCAGATGACCGGAAGATGGAATCGTTTCCAAGGAGATTCGGTTGTTTACATCTGCTTTGTATCTCGCTCTTATTGCTTTCACATTTAAAATGTTTGAATTAGCCCTACAGTTAGTGTTCATTAGCTCGTTATCGTCTGGGATTACAGGTAGTTTCATTATTACAATATTAGTAACAATAATAATAACCCATTTAATCCCAATAAAACAAATTTCATGCCTTTTATGAGATTTTAGAAAATTCTAGTAAATTGTTTCCTTAACTGTTCAGTGATAAACTACATTTTTAAAGTAAAAAAAAGGGGCAATTAATAGAGTATCATACTGTAGCTAATATGTATTTAGCTACTGTCAGGCAGTTGTGGGAAAACAAAAATCATGTAAGAATAAAATATGTAACAGTAAATCCAATTTAAAACAATTTTACTATTTATTCATTATAATTATTCAAAATATAGCTGTCTTACCACTAACATTTCTATGGATTGTGAGAGGACCATCTAAATACATCATTAGACCTTAATTATATCAAAAATACATGCATGTTTTTTTTAAGTCATAATTTCACTGGTGTTTTAAATGGCTTAATATTATTTACAGACAATCTAACGATCAGTGAATGTCACATAAAAAGTAATGATAAGCATCCAGTCCAACTGACTAAATGCATTTTTTGCAAGGTTGTGGAAAGCGACCTTTGCTGGATTCTCCAAAGCACCTTCGTATTTCAGGAGGCCTTTCTGCATTGGAGGGTGCATGGCCTTGGCAGGTGAGCATACAGTGGATGTCAAGGCACATCTGTGGTGGGTCCGTCATCAGCCATCAGTGGGTAGTCACCGCATCCCACTGCTTTAGAAATAGGTGAGACTCTTTATGCTTCTCCTCCCTCATACCATGCAGCGTTTGTGAGCAGATACACATCTTACTATTACTTTAAGCAGTGTTAAATGTTACGTGTTAAACCAAGCGATATATTTCATCTGAGCCTAAGAACCATTCACAGATGCACATTTAGTTAAATAAACAAGGGCTAGTAGTTGAACTAAAATTATATACTTGTTGTTTGGTTAATTATATCCTTAATTCTTTTTAGATTAGCATTGCATGTAGACTACTTACTACATCAAACCTTTTTACTCACCAAGAAAATGCCTAAAATAATTTCTTCTTTAAAAAATAATAGCTTTCTGTTGCAGATCTTTTGCAGGCATTTTGTATGTAAATTTGTCCCATACATAGTAACAACTATAAACTACAAATAGTGGCTGGAGTGAATTCTCAATCCAAGTATAGAAAGGGTGTCCAGTATCGTTCAGTCCAGCAAGTGGTCCTGCATGAGAATTTCAGCCGAAGGAATTATGACAACGATGTGGCACTTTTACATCTGCACCACCCATTGTATTTCACAAATTATGTGCAGCCTCTGTGCATAATGGAAAATGAAATGGATGAGAAACATCTAAATTTCAGTTCGTGTTACATCACTGGTTGGGGCAGCTCAGTGTTAGAAGGTTAGTATTTAAATGTATTTGAAACACTGGTCCAAAATTCAAAATTGCTGCATCATAAACAGATGATTATTTGGCAGAATATATTATATAAGGTGATATAATACAAAGTATAGTGTCATAAATTATGTAATTGTTTTTAAAAACAAATGGAAATGCATCATCACAGAATGTGAAAAGGGTTTATATATCAGAGAGGAGTCTGATCTTTTTCGATCTTTCTGGCAGTTTAACTGTTAAGAGTATGTGGGTTTATATAATCAGTTGTCTCCTTCTTCTTTGAGAAGAAAACCATGAACGCTTACATTTTATACGACAACAATATTTGTAACATTTATGGATGATTTAACATCAATTCTTATTATCATATTCAAGTATTTAAAGAAAAAAGCAAATATATATATATATATATATATATATATATATATTAAATCTGAAACATTTGACTTTTTTTAGGAATGTTATTTAACACTCTTCAGGAAGCTGAAGTTGATCTTATTGATACTGGGATCTGCAACCAAAGAAGCTGGCATGATGGCCATGTTAATGACAACATGATCTGCGCAGGATTTGACAAAGGGGGAGTCGACACGTGTCGGGTAATGTTGTCTCATTATTTGAGAGTAACTGGTCGGTGAAGGACAGTGATTAACAATATCTGTTGGAATACTCTTCAATCAAGGGTGACAGCGGAGGCCCTCTACAGTGTTACAGCAAAGACATGAAGAGATTTTACCTTTATGGTGTGACAAGTCATGGAGAGGATTGTGCATTGCCAAATAAGCCTGGCATATATACTCGTGCTAGCCATTACACCGTCTGGCTGAGGGAAGCTCAAGCTAGATCTGTATCTGCGGCTTCAGTCACAGAATTGCCAGTTTTTAAATTAATCTCAGCTCTGTTTTTCTCTGCCTTCATGGGTCTGCTAATGTGAGCCATCCCCCATCCGATATCACAACAGCTCTCTGGGCTCGGTGTTGCTTCCCTGTCATTAAAATAAAGTGTAATACTTAATATAACATAATCACATTCTGTTACGTTTTTAAATCTTTATTTTATATTTGTATTGTTGAAGATTCTCTATATTTGACTTATTATTTTGAAATGTAGGTTCATTATGAGCACAAATTGTAGTTTGCTAATGTAATAACTGAAAATATGTTTAATTGATTATTTTTGTACTTTCACTAACATACTGTTACGCTTTGCTCAGGGAAGCAAGGGAACGCCGGAGTAGATGAGCAAATAATACTTCTTTATTTAACGTAGAGCACCTACCATAAGCATCAAGTAGACAGGACAGAGATGTAACGAGGGGAGAACTCAAGACACCTGGAGAACATGGCTGGAAACAAATTAACACAATGAATAGATCAAGGACAGGAAACACCAAATAAGGGCAAAGGCAGACACATGGGGAAAACCAAAACAGAACACACAGAATATGTAACACATATGTGGGCTCAGAGATCTCGCTGCACTGCAAATGAAAAACACATGAAAATACAAAAAAACATTAGACGAAATCAACATGTTGTTACATTGTAACTGCACCTCAGTATTCAAATATCCATACAATGAAACAATGCCTACTGTGAGGAGGTCCTGATAGCATTTGATGTCAGGGTATAAGAACTGGTCACACTAGCCTCACTTTGGGGTTAAACTCTCAGGAGACGGCTATGCTACACTACTGAATAAACTCTTTCCCCCTGAACTCGGATCAAGCTTACTTATTTTATGTATTAGAGAAATCTAATACATATGGCGAGCCATTAAATCAATCAACGACAGAGGAATCTAACAATGCTGCAAATACTCACAACACAAAGAAATGTGCTGCAAAAACACAAACATCCTGCAAATACTCACAACACAAAAAAAGAAATATGCAGAAAAAATGAAACATGCAGCAAATACAAAGAAACATGCTACAAAAACAGAAATGTGCTGCAAATACATTTTGTTTGCTCGGAAGTATGAATCATCTGAACAAGGAAGATGTCTGCCAATTCTGACAAACTGAGGAAAAAAGCATTATAAAACATTGCACGACCTTTTGTAATCTTATATTGCATCAAACAATGCAAATTATAAAAGTTTTATAGCCTACACTTTGTTCTCAAAATGTCAGTGTTGACCACATTAAAAAAAAAAAATTAAAAAAAAAATCTCTATTTGTCACTGCTTATTATTGTATGGACCTTTCTGGATTACAATGCGTCATCAAGATAATTTCATTATTCCAGCTGCTGTGAGAGAAGCCATAAATGATCCCCGCCCTGCAGCATCCTAGCTGTTATGTCTTGTGCAAAAGGAATGAGACCAGTAAAGTTCCTTATTTAAGTTTTAATTAACATCTTCCAGATGCACTCGAACAGAACCACATGTACATTTGCAGTAACTCTTTTTTTCTTTTTCTTTTCTCTAGTTCTCTATCTCTAATCCCACTATTAGGTAGCGACATCTAGTGGTACATTATGGTAACAACATCACACTAGCGTGCTATACAGCCTGACACTAGCAGGGAAAATCTACCTATCTATAGAAAGAAACATTTCAAGCTTACCTTGTCAATCAGGCTAAGGTAGGTTTTTAACACTGATCCGGTCAGACACATGACCGAAAATATTTTGGATAATTTTTTAACAACACCCAAAAAAAGGTATAACGTTACGGACTGCAGCTTTAAAGGTGATCTATGCGATCTTGCAAAACACTATGGGTGCAGGACCTTCACCAAACAAAAACAAACTTCGGCCAAAGAACCGCAAGAAGAGGTGGGGTTTAAACCCGTGAGCACCCGCCCCTTTCCTCCTGGATGCCTCAAGTGCCCTTTTCTTGGAGTTTCTTGTTTTGTGTGTGTGTGTGTGTGTTTTAAATGTGTATGTGTGTATGGAGCCCTGTCTTTAAAATGTAACTATTAATCAATTTTCTTCTAAATAAAAGGATCTGGTTCACATCAGTCACATGACTGCCATAAACCAATCTGCTCCTGAGGGCAGCGCGCACTCGTTACGAGCATAGACTGTGGTTACGAGCCGGTAAGGACTTTTGCGCCCGGTGCATCATGGGAATTTCTTTAGCGCTTACTTATTTTTGTGTCATTTAAGCAAGACAGTTGCGTTTTTGTATTAGTGAGGTTATGTGTGTTTATGTTCAAGTTAGATTGGGGGGGTTGGTTCATTTGCAGCCCTTTTATATAAAAGTGTAGTTACCGTCATGGAGAGAGATGGTATGAGAGTGACTTGTTGCTATTGCCATTAGTTTGTAAAAGATGCATTGTGAAAAGGAGTAGCCGTTAAGTTGCTCAACTATCTGCCTTTATTTTATAACTTTGAGCACCCAGTTAAACGTCTCTGTACGGCCCTGGTTAACACTCTCAAAGAGTTATAAATACATGAGGGATTCATATTCAGCAAAAAAAAAAAAAGAAGTACAAAAAGAAATATTGATTCGAGAATCGTCAAGCACCCTGTCCCTTGAACAAACAACTAAAAGTCTCCATGATGAGCCCTAGCATGAGTATTAGCATTTTAATGGTTACTTTGGGGTGGGGGTTCATTTTTTATTATGCCACGATCAATACCGATCACGAAGAGTGTACGTTTTAACTTTTAACTTAAAAACTATATAGAAAAGCACAACTTGTAGCGAATTTGGTAAGTTAACTGAACTGTGCGTTTTTACAAATCTCCTAGATGGTCTGTGCGGACAAAGGCCTGAGAGAGACGTCGAACATCACGATGAACGGATGATAGGAGCCCATAACGTGAAAGCGAGCGTGTGGCCGTGGCAGGTGTCTGTGCAGTACCAGAACAAATCATCCGCCCCGTTTATTCAGGTCTGCGGTGGGGCTATCATCCACCAATACTGGGTAATCACAGCAGCTTCGTGTGTAGATAAGCGGCAACAAAGGTAATACACTTTAATCCTAAACAGCCAGTGTATGTCTGCATATATCCCCTGATGATGTTGTTGCACTTCCTCCCATAGCCAACTTCTGATCCGAGCGGGAAGCGATAGATTGGATGTTGATGACAAGTCCACACAGAAATCACAAGTCGCCAGAATCATTACACACAAACGATTCAATCGTGTCACTTCGCGGTACAATATCGCTCTTTTAAAAATGAAGACCCCTTTTGAGTTTACTAAGTCTGTGTTTCCCATCTGTGTGCCTGATGACGACGCTGCTAATCATAGATATGAATCGTGTCACATCACGGGACACAACGCTCAGCCTGGTGGTGAGTTGACACTGCAGCATATGTTTACAGTATAGCTGACTGAAGATGTTTGTGTTATATTTATTATTTTTTACATTTATCAGGCGATATTGGCGTGCTGCAAGAGGCCAACGTGTATATAATGTCACGGTCCATGTGCAATAAGCCAGAGTATTGGGACTATACTGTGCCAGCAGACATGCTTTGTGTT
This sequence comes from Enteromius trimaculatus, assembly GCA_032361065.1. Classification (NCBI taxonomy): domain Eukaryota; kingdom Metazoa; phylum Chordata; class Actinopteri; order Cypriniformes; family Cyprinidae; genus Enteromius; species Enteromius trimaculatus. The sequence continues at coordinate 10,676,712 of JAUMHP010000080.1, forward strand.
GGTGAATTCGGTGGTGGTGTTAATGGATGTGAGGTATGTTTTAATAAGCTTCTTGGTGCTTTATGGTTATGGCCTGGTTTCGCTTACAGGGCTTAGCCTACAGCCTGGATTGAGACATGATTCAATTAGGACATTTAAGTCATTTTTGATAAACATGCTTTAGAAAACATTTTTTTTAAGATCAGTCAGAGCAAGTTACTTTCATTTCAAACCGCTAGAGATTTACTCTTTAGGCTAGGCTTAAGCCTTAAACCACTTTAAAAAGTATTTAAAAGCATTTATTTGCTTTTACACCGGAATTGCATAGTGCCATATTTTCCATCGACAAACAAGATTTTCAGATGATTTTTTTAATGATTTAATTGCACATCTCCTGTACTATCATGGCTGAGTCTTCAGAAATCAATCATGATTGTCCTGCACTAAAGCCAACAGAAATACAACATTAAGCAGCCAGAGAAGGGAACATGAGACTTGCCTGACATCAAAAGAGCTTATGGAAAAACACAGCGTTTAAGGACAGACCTCAGAAGAGATATGGATGATCTGTAATTTTCTGCAAACAAATTTGACAGCATAAGTGTGAGACTGATAAATTACAACGTGAGATCAATGCAGAAAAGGCAAAAGTTTGTGCATTAGCCGAACAGCTACAAGGTGAAAAGAAGGACAAAGAGAGACTGTTGAATGAGAACAGTTTGCTTTCTGTTTTCTAAAGCATGTTTATCAAAAATGACTTAAATGTCCTAATTGAATCACGTCTCAATCCAGGCTGTAAGTGAAACCATTTTTACATTCAAATGTTTGGTGTCAGTAAGATTTTCTTTCAACAGAAAAGTGACAGAAATCTTTTATAAAGTTATGTTAATGTCTTCAATGACCATTTCAAATAAACACTGTTGTATTTCTATTAATTTACTATTGATCAAGGAAGACTGCAAAAATCAGCTACAAAAATTTGACCGTTTTTTATTTTGATATTAGCCCGTTCAATATTTCTTGAACACCAAATCGGCATGATTTCTGCTAAAAAAAAATCAGCTTTGCCATCACAAGATTACATTTTAAAATATATTAAAGTATAAAACTGTTTTTAAATTGTAATATTTCTCAATTCCTTTCAAAAAACATTAACAAAATCCTACAGACCCAAAACTCTTGAATGGTAAGGCATATTGAGTTTTTAATCCTTTACATCGTGCCAGAATTCACATGTAGCATTGGGCTTTTAGTTTTTTCTTTGGAGTGAATTAAGCCACTTATCTAAACTATTAATGTTTGATATTATTTTGATATATCTCCTAATATATTGTGCATGTATGTCTATGCCATCCCATCCAGCAAAATCTTGGCGGACCGCTGAACTGCTATATCAATGTTCTGGACCGTTACTTTTTGATTGGAATTCGCGTGAAGGCCACTTCTTGTGGAGAACCTAACAAACCAAATGTTTATTTGAAAGTCTATAACCTCTATTATTGGATTGAGCGTGCACTGAATATGACTTTATATATATAATGATATTTTGTACATACGGTAGGCCTAGTTCAAATACCAAGTAGTATGTTTGTGTCATGATTTAGGAGGAGCTTTCTGATTCCTGGATTTTATGAAATGTCACATAAAACAGAGTTGATTTTCCTGAAAAAGTGTGTGTGTGAATTATTTGAGGCTAGGAGTAATTTTTAAAGATGTCCCTATATTTGAACCTACTGTAAGCTTTTTGAATGACAAGCATGTGCTCCAAAATGGTAATTTCAGAACCTAAAAACAGCTCAAATAAATTAGTCATGTGCAATAATGAACAGTTTTGCTATCCTTGATTGCGGATGCTGTACTACCACAAAATGATGGATTCATTCTTTTTTGATTTCTCTCAGTTTAAACAAATGACCAGCTCAGCGCAGTACAAATGAACTCGACTCCAGCTTCCTTACAGAATTAGATGCTGTTAAAGTGTGGAAGAGCGCTAAATCTTCTTAGGTTTATCTTAGGCTTGTAATTTGCACATTACATAAAGTTACTGTAATAAAGACAGTATTCAGATTCAGTGATGACAACAATAAATTTAATTAACATAAAACTTTATAAATTTTGCACCAACACACTTAATATTTTGACAATTAAGAACTGAATTAAAAATACAAAAAGAACAGTTATAAGAGTGTGTGCATTGTTAAAGAAAAGAGCTGCACAGAATTTCACATGTAAACAATCTGCAGGAAGAAAGAAAAATTTGATATCTAAGGCCATTTTGAAATAAACGTGTTAGGTGCTAATAAATGTTACTGTATTAAGATAGAAAAGATATTTCTTCTCTTAGCTCACATTCTCTTTTTCCATGTCGGTTCAAACACCCTTTTTGCTTTCTAGCACGCTCACACTCACATTCAAAACACTGAAAAAACATTGAAGGGTTGTCCACTGTCTGTCAGTGTGAACCGCACTTACGGGAAACCATAAAAACTGTAAATGTAATGTGTAAAAAGATTTTTATTGTTTCGGCCTCATGACCTTAGGTCTAAGAACCAAGATCAAGCATGAAAGATCAGTCAAGTTTTTTGGAGGACCAGATAACTGGACCCATGTGTTTATACAGTAACACCAGTGAGACACTACAATATATAGTCTGCCTACAAACACCTTCCATCTCTTTACCTGTCCAGTCGCCTCAAAATCAAAATCAAAATAAAGACAGAAACACCCATTCGTAAGGCATGGAACTGTCTTAATCTCCGAACATTTCTGTCGCCCTCAATATACATGTCTAATGCATATAGATGTCAAGTTGCGAATGTACTGTGTTAAAATCGCTGTGCTTTGAGTGAGAAGAATGTCACAAACCCCTCCCCGCTCCAGTTCTACAACAGCTGGCAATGTGAGTAAAAATAAAACCTGTTCACGCAATAATAAAATGCGGCGCATTTATTTTAAAACCATTAAAATGACTAGCAGTTTTGAATAAAAGAAGATGTGTTTGTTTTGCTGGTGATACTGTTGATCCATAAAACTAAGTTAGCACTTCCAGAATGAAAACCGAAGGGACACTCCTCTGGCCATGAGAGGAGATAAAGTGCGCAGAAAAGCTTCGTGTTAGTCCCTCAGGTCTAACTGCCAGAGCACAAGCGCTGCTCTATGGAAGAGGCAAATCGGAAGTGGCATCTAAGTCGATGCGACTGGCGAAGGTGTGGTTTCACCTGTTTTAAAGGGCAGAAATATGTTCTAAAAGAAGAGCACCACCCTCCTGGATGTCCAGAGAAGGCTGGATGGCTTGAGCCGGGTGACCGCCATTGGTCGAACAGGCCACAATCACATAAAAAAAAAAAAAAAACATTAAAATATGTACAAGGCTCAGCGCAGGGGCAAAAAGAGGACTTGCTAGCTTCTTCCTCCCATGTTGCGTTTTGACGGCACAGAGGAAGGGCTGCGTTGTGAGTGGTTCTTTGGGTGCCATGTTGTGCTTTAAGCACGTTAGTCCACGCTTACATGTTATAAGCCACATAGATGGGGTCCAGCTGGTCAGCCAGGAAGGAGTCGCGCAGGTGCATGCGTTGCTTCTCGCCCCGCGAGTTGATAGGGATGACGCCGGGGTCCACAATGACCACCACACCAACTATGAGGTGATGCTCTTTCAGAACTACATTAGTGACCAGGGGAACCAAATCGAGAGCTTCTTGCTCAGATCCACTGAGCTCAACTACAACCACCAGAAGGTTGGTCCATGTAAAGACGGCACTGTAAGATAAAGCGTACGATCCAATCAGAGACATAAACTTAAAAACACAAGTATAACGTATAGCAAGCAGATACATTCAGTGTCCTGGAGGTTCTCACCTCTCAGCGATGCTGCGGTGCGCCCGAGACACAGAGATCTCAATGTCAATGGGATGATAACGCAAGCCTCGTAACTCCAGTGTTTCATCGAGTGAACCCACCACAAACAGAGCATCATGGCGATCTGGTGTGGAAGATAAAATGCATGAGGAAATGACCCTTTTTCACTGTGTGTGTGCGCATTTTTATCTCTCGCAAACTTAAACATTTGCTGAATATCTTCCTGGATAATTTTAGTAACTATTAATTAGTGCTGGGAAACAATTAATTGCATTCAAAAAAATGTTTATGTGTGTGTGCTGTGTACATTTTTTCTGTGTGTATTTGTGTGTGTG
>JAUMHP010000080.1:10680980-10693912 GCA_032361065.1 Enteromius trimaculatus
TTTTAAACCGATGCATCGCATCGTTAAGTTATTAAGCCGATGCACCGAGCGAATCGGGGAATCTTCCCATCCCTAGTATATTATATATATATATATATATATAAAACGTATAAGGACTGTAGAGAGTGTGTCAACAAGAAAAAAGCCAAAATGCAGATATTTTTGCACTTTAAGTGCATGTACAGTCACCCTATTACAAATATGAAAAATTATCATAAAATTCATGCATGTAAATGTATGAAAATATACAACATTCTGAAAATCTGATGCCTAAAACGGTCTACCTGATGAACAAGTTACTTTTTATCTGTGTATGACATCCATTATGTATAAGAAAGTATGCTTGGTCAAGCACTAGTGTGTCTCTGCGCATATGACATCTAAATCTTTTTTAAACAGAAAAAGGAGGTGTCATGTCGCAACTGGATGTTTGGAGGGCTTTGTTTTCGAGACGTGTCTGGCGTGACAGACGGTAGAATCAACGCCGCACCACTGACTTAAAGATTCTGTGTAACTGCACTGATATCTGCCTACAGATTCAGAGACAAACCCATCAAGTGGAACTGAAGTACAGTTAGGCAACACATTCAACACAGGACAGTTAAAGTCAACCAGGGCTGGGATAACCCACCTCACACAAACACACACAGAACAAACAGCAGGAGCTGGCAAAGGCCACGCTCTTCCATGCTCAGATGATTTCTCATTTTCACTTTTTCATTACAAGCTAATAAACCACTACTGTGTTTACCATGCTTTGTATTACCAACATTCAAGGTCCAAAACATGAAAACAAATGCTATATGTGCAAGCTCAAGTTCATGCTATAGTGCAAATCTGATTTTTAAAAATGCTAAAAAAAAAAAAATAGATGAGAACTGAAGTTATTGTAATAGACGTATTCTTCAAGAAATAATGTTCTTAAAGGGTTAAATATAAGCCACATTTAAGCCCTATTCCAGATTATATTGGTTCCTACATATTGTACACTCCTTGTCAGAAGCCTGACCTGAGAAAATGTACTTATTATCCCTGGGAAAACCCTTAACATTTAGTATTTTTATGGCCTAAATATACATAAGATAATAATAAACACCAACTCTCAGTACCAAGTATGGTCTAGAGTACATGTTTGGGTTCATTGTTTAACTGGGGCCTGTTTCAGTAAGGAGGTTCAAACAACTCCGAGTTTAAACTTGAACTCTGGGTTTTTAATCTCTGGGTAAGTCAACTCAGAGTTTTGGGTTTTAGAACAGCTGATCTGAGTTAGGTCAATCAACTCTGACCAATTCAGAGTTAAAGCTTGTACACCGCGACTATGAAAAGGCATTATCAAGCGCAGATATTACGAGTCACCATGGCAATATCTGAACAATAAAGCTGAACTTGATATGCTCATGCAAAGTTACAGCAAATATGAGCACATAAATATATGTGTCTTACGTCTCTGGGGTATATTTGTAGCATTAGCCAAAAATACATAGTATGGGTCAAAATTATAGATTTTTCTTTTTTGCCAAAAATCCTTAGGATAGTAAGTAAAGATCATGTTCCATGAAGGTATTTGGTCAATTTCTTACCGAAAATATATTAAAACTTAATTTTTGCTTAGTAATATGCATGGATAAGATCTTTACTTGGACAACTTTAAAGGTGATTTTCTCAGCATTTAGAGTTTTCTCTACCCTCAGATTCCAGATTTTCATATAGTTGCATCTCGGTCAAATATTGCCCTATTCATCCCAAATCATACATCAATGGAAAGCTTATTTATTCAGCTTTCAGATCATGTATAAATCTCAATTTCTGAAATTAACACTTATGACTGGTTTTGTTGTCCAGGGTCACATTTAAAAATAAAAGCAACACCACTGCATCGGCGAAACAGACACAGTTTGAATGGGAAAACATAACTGCTCATGTGTCAGTTTACATTTAAATTATTTAAATCTGCAAGTATAATAAAAAATAAGTAATGTAATGTGTGACGTTTATTGACTTTGGCCTTAATTTTGAAGTTATTGCATATTAACCTAATGTTCAGTGGAAATGTTTAATTTAAGGTTCCCTTGTTGATCAGTATAAGATAACCTTTCACAAATTGAGTTTTTAAAAGATTTAAAAGTGCACTTATGTGTCTTTTTTTTTTATTAATCAAGTGGTTGAGGCTGATATAACCTTTAGAATGTAAGCAGTACTAAAAATAGTTTTTAGAACGAGTAATAATCCCATTAATTACTTGCAGCACATGTCCCTGTTGAAGGTCAGTGAATTGAAGCTAAGTATTTGAAGCTAATATTAATATTATTATAAGCTAATATAATTTTTTGCAGTTATATCAAAGGTAAAACTTAAAACTATGTTATTGAATCTAATTGCAATTGTCATGTAGGTGCAATCCTGCATGTATTAAAAGAACATGGCAGCAGCTGAAAATGAAATATAAAAAAAATATAATTCAATCAGGTAAGGTTGGAGCATGTCAATACATGCAGTGCATACGGTGGCCTTACTCTGCATCCCCGATACAGAAAGCTTCCACTAGCAAAGAAATGTAAGAGCACGGCCACGATGGGTGATGTTAGTGACGTAAGAATGGATTAGATTATGGATATAAGTAACTTAATTGATAGCAACGAAAAACTGTAACGCTCAAACAAAAATGTAACCTTATGGGGTGTAACGGTGGTGGCCCAAAACAATTATTTTACTTGTTATTTAAGCAAAAATGTAAAAATAATTCTGTTGGATACGGGAAGTGAACCCGGGTCGTCCGTGTGCTGACGCTGTATCCGAACCACTAGACCACGTTTCAATGTCAGCTCTTTATCTACTTGTCACAAATTTGTGACAATTATCCCGGATAGCTCAACCACACAATACCACTGTTACAAGGGAAAAGATCCACTCTGGGTCTCAAAATCCTTGCCTGACCTAAATGTAATTTCTCTTCGAATGAATCCGCCTCTTCCTCTCTAGGATCCTTCAAAAAAAGGACAAGCCATTCTCCTAACTTTCTTCTCTGTTTGTGTCCGAAATGTGGGCACTGAATGACTTAGGCTGAGGCGAGAAATACTCTGAGTTTTCACTTAACCTCCTTTCTGAAACGGGCCCCTGGTGTGCAGTCTATAAATAGACAATATTATGAAAAAACTAAATTATAATTTTTACTTTCTCAAACATTATTAAAGCTATTTCTTAAGCCACCCTCCTCAAGAAACCATCCAGCTTTCAAAACCACATAAACATGAGGAAGCACAGAAGCATGTGCTCTGACAACATGACTTCTCGCAGCCAAATGTAGATTCAAAACATTTAGCAAAACAATCCAACTCCCTTTCTCCCATATCTCAAACTGTAGTGGGATAAGACCGAATTTTCAGTTAGTTTCAAACTAACAGTTTCCCAAGAGTGAGCATTGCTCACTCAAAACTGTTTACACGGAAAAATGTGACATCATTGAGGCCGGCCCTGTAAGAAAATAGCTGATTAAACATGACCAGGAGGGGAAAGCCCTGCTTTCAGGATAGGTTTACTCAGACAGCTGTAAATACACACTGATACATGCAAAAGTTGGCTGATCATTGTGAGATTGGTTGAGTTGCCAAGCTCTGATGCGTCCTGGTCTTCATCCAACACAATGAAAACATGGAACAAGTCCCCAAGCAACAGGGTGTGTCCACCGGGAGAAGAGCGGGAGGAAGGGAGAGTTTCATTGCGAAACAGGCACATGCTAGATCCTCATTCATTTCTTGCCACTTCGTGACGTCACACCCCCTTGAACCATGCTCGCTTTGAGGTGGAACCTACAGACAAGCACATGAGTCATTTGACAAGCTAACCACTAGATGAGCCATAAGACAGGCTGGGATATATCCATAAGAATTAACTTTCAGGAAATGAGGGAGAGCATATCAAAACAGGTGATTGGCAGGTCGGCCCACCTTTTTTTAGGAATCAATTTCTGTCACCAGATTTAATGGTGTTTACAGCAAATTGTAGATCACACGAAAAAACCTTGATGTTTGACAGCTTTATGATGCGGCAAAGTGCCAAGACATCTCAACTGCTGACAGAGTTCAGGGATCTGTGCAACCACACCTCTAAATATCTTCAGCTTTTGTTCTTCTGTAGTCTCAGTAAACTTCACTAAAGACACTGCCTTTGAGTCAGAGTTAGGGAGTGAACACCTATATGTTACATATATAAACATACGTGTTGTAATAAAGGAATTGTTTAAACAAAATGTTAAATTACCCCATAATTTACTCACCCCAAGATATCCTAGGTGCATATTACTTTTGTTTCAAATGAACACATTCAGAGCTTTTTAAAAATCTTCCAAGCTTGGAAACGCTGATGAATGGTGGCTATTATTTTGAAACTTCATAAATTGCATATATCTATTGTAAAACTAACCTATAAAAAAAGATTATTTTTTTTAATTATAAACACCGCTGTATGTGCGTTCACGAGAGAGTAGAGTTCCAGCTTCTTGGTTGACACCTTGAAATTTGAAATACTGAAATTTGATACTTGTATTGTATTTCCAAGAGCAGCAGCATGTTGAATAAGGGAGAAAAAAACCAACAACACAGTCTTATCAACCAGGAATTGCTTCAATCTGATAACACACTAGACATCTGAACGTATACAGCCCAAGTTTTTGGCCTTCTCAAGAAGTGACAACATCTTGCGGGCCCTTCTGTGGCTCATGATGTCACACTTGGATTTAAAATTAGACCGTGCAGAGCTCCTGTTAAAATGCTTAACAGTGGTGACACCCTCCACCAACAATCGAGTGCTCATAATCTGATTCAGCAGGCCCAACTCCAGCACAATGACACAGTGAGAACAGACAGAGCAAGGAAACGAGGAGGGGGAGGAAGATACGAAAGAGAGGATTAAAGCTGAACTTTTGTTAAAACATAAGAGAGGTTATTTTATCCGAGTAGACTGTTCCTTAAATCTGTTTTTCATTACTCATGGGTTAAAGTTAGTTCACAACAACATGGGCCTGAGTAGACAAGACAAGAAACACAATCAGAACGAACATAGTTGTCATGACTCACTCCTGACCGGGTCATTTGCTAGCAGAACAATAAAAGCAGTGATAGACTGACTGATTAATCGGCCAATAATTAGTCATTTTGAGCTTAACGCCATCATATAACCAAAGCCACTGGGCCGATTCTCAGAAACGGCATTGACCAAAAGTCTCAATGAATAATGGTTTCAAATATTTTTGTGTGGAATAGATATTAAAACAACCAGACTGAATTATTGACTAACAAACAACTTAAACTATGAGTTTTATTTTACAACTTATTACTCCCACGAGTGACACACATGCATGCAGAAAAACAGCATGCAACGTTTCAACCCAGACCCTCCCCTTCAAATATATCATGACAGTCAGGCAGATCTGAAGTCAAACAAACTGTTGAAAAGAAGCTCTGACTGAAACCTGATGTCAGTGAATGCGACATGGGAGTTCAGGAGGGATCTGTCAGCACTTGCCAGTCAGTTCACACTAACTTTGGGCCTTCAGGACAATAGTATGGTTGGGCAACGCCAGCAAAACAACCACCGCAGCTCACATGTCAAGCATCAAGAGCTCAAAACTCAGGTTAATCCGGTGCTTGTCTGAACCACGAGGGTACAATCCCCCTTTCCTGAAACGTAAGATCTCATTTAAGGTGCTTTTACTCTGTGAAGAGAGCAAAGCAAAATCCCACAAGGTATGTGTGCAAATCAAGCAAACACAACAGGACAAACGCAGGGAAAACAGGTTCTCACAGTCTGAAAGTGTGTGAAATGCTTTTCCCTGGAGGGAAGCGCAGGATGGAGGGATACAAAAACAGGAGTGTCCCGGGTGCTTTGAATAAAAGTTGTAAACAAGGCTGAGGTTTGGAAACAGCAGCAGACTGAGGACTGGAGAAAGCTCTTAACTTCTACATTAACTCGTCAGTAAATGCTCAGATTTGTCCCTCCCAACAACTGCAAGATGTTCTGTAAACAACTCAGGATTTAACTAACCCAAAATGCACTTTTTGGGAAGTATAAGCGATTAACTTGCTAAATATAGACTTGGGTCTTACATATTACTGCATTACATTATATCATTTTACTTTTCCAAAGTAGTTCACTTATATCATTAGTCAAGGTTTCATACACTGTGTAGTTGTGATTTAGTTTCACATGACCATTTTCCATCATTTCTATGAACCTAAGAAAAAAAGCTGTTGTTATGACTCCTATATGTAAATGAGCTTTGTTTTGATTGGTTAAGCTCAGTGCACGGTGTAGCTCATCACGGCAAGCCATGATAATATGCAAGCCCAGACACTGATGTTTGGAGTAAACTCTGTGGAATTCTGTTCAAAAGTTTGTGGTCAGTAAGATTAGACAGGAAGTGTTTTTTGTTCACCTACATTTTTGACGCCTACACCCAACATTCTAGAATGCCACTCTCTAGTGAACATGCATATGAGAGCTAGTGAAAGCTAAAGATTATAGTTTATGAAGTTTAAAATGTGGATATAATTGTCACACAACCTCCCAGAGCTGTGCAGAGTACTTTTTACGATCGGTGAATACACTTTTTTTGGGTTTCAAAATCTTGGCACCCATTCACTCACATTATAAACATTAATTGCTCTTGTTTGAAAGAAAAACAAACATTTTCATTTTTGTTTTAACTATTCCTTTAAGGCATCCTTGTTTAACATTAAATTCGTAATAGAATTCTAGCAGGTCTAGCTCTTCTTATTTCAAACATGTAAGAAGATGCTTTGAGATATCACCTTTATAAGAAGACCACATCCTGTTCATGGATGGCGTATTGTGTTGTGAGTTATGAGTGTTCCCTTGGCAGCGCATAGCTCCGTTATTATATACCAAAACACTAACTTTCACTCATGGAGCAGCATGACGGCACTTCCCCCGTACACACCCTGATTCATATAGTGCCCGTAAAGGGAGGTTCAAGCAAAGCCTCATGGTATTTAATGAAGGCATGTTAATAATTTAGGCTCAGCACCCTGTAAGACCACAGCGATGCCACATTAACTATTCACAGCCACAGGGCAGTCTGGACCGGTTCCTTATACAACCCACGCTGAGGGAGCAGACCCAGTGGGCCCAGTACCAGGAGAAGAAGCTCTGGGCTTTTGTTTGAGGGAAAGGGAATCTGTGTGAAGCCTGGACATCTGATCATGTCCCATCTGTCTAAGCTTAGCGCCCGGTATAAATACGATGCTCCCACAAAGAAAGCACTTTGTGCTTGATTCCCTCCTGAGGACAGATTGGAGGTTAACTTTGACAAGCATGCAAACCTTGGTCGCACTTGATCACATACAGTGACCCAGAAAGTGGCTCGAACACTTTTTTAGACACTTAAGCCACAAATGTCTCAATGATATCGGTTATCCAAACGTATCCAACACTTTGTCTTCATTTTAACATTTGTATTATGGTTTTATAATTACTATCAAATAAACCTCACTTGGTTTGGTATTTATAAATGAAATGAAACATACGTCATGTAAGTGTGTTTAAAGTTAGGAAACTTCATTTGTTTATTCAGCAAGTATGTGACAAACCTTTCCTCCATAAAATGTGTAACAAAGGGTCATTTACAGAAAAGAGGAACTGTGATGGTGTACTCATGCGGTCAGGGTACATCTGCACGCAAATAGTCTCAGCCACACAAAAAACTGCCTATAGTCAACTGACCATATTGTGAAGTCAAGCCATTTTTATTTGTATAGCACTTCACAAGCCATGTTGTTTCAAAGCAGCATTACAGAGAACCATGTCTTAATGCTTTAAATGAAGAGCTTACATGATGATGAATGTCAGCACATTTCAGAGCAAATCTCACAAAGAAATGTCACATTCCAACCCAAAGTCAATTGAAAAAAAAATAACATTTTGCATACAGAAAAGACTATATTTAGTGCAGCCATATTGTTTGCATTAACACTTTAAGCTTATTTTCCCACAATTTCTAATTAAAGAAGTCAAAATATAGAATTAAAGAAGTAAAGATCATTTTTATGTTAAAATACAGGAAATTAAAGCACACATTAAAAGCAGTAGAAAAACAACTATTCACAATGGCATATTTAAAATACATATTTGTTTAGAATAACTTATAGGCTATATTATAATACATGTTTTTAATATTATATTACTGTTTGTTTATTTATATATATGTATATATATATATATATATATATTTATTTTGCATAATGTTAAGAATAAGATATTGATTGGGTTACTCAGAATTTATGGTAAAATTTGCTTAATTTTTTAATGAAAACAACATAATGCAAAAAATGTTCCTTCCTTTTTCTTTATGGCAAAAATAATATCTGTGGCTTCCCTTAGTGGTCAGAGCTCAGAGGACAGTTTAACCGAGAAATAGAAACAGCGAGAATGACTCAGAGTACAAATGAACAGGGTTCAGTCCATGTTCGGTCAGTCTGTGTCCTAGATAGGAAGCAACTGGCAATAACATGCCCCCTCCATCAGTATGGCAGCAGTGAAGCATTCTCCATACTGAAGTCAGCCTGAACTTAAACCTCTTCATAACAGCAATCAATACTAACAGACTACACACATTACCTGCGCATCAGAACTGTCCACAGAGGCCACTAACAATCCCGGATTTTAAAAGAACTCGCCTTCAAAATGACAGGGGTGATTTAAGTAAACTGGCACATCATAGGAGCCGACCATGATATTCAAAAGATGCTGGGTTGTGTATCAGGCAAATTTTACTTTGTTCTTAAGAAGAACAATAAACTATTTAGAAGAGATTAGAGAGCCAAGGATCTTCTGACCAACGTCACCAGGAGCTTGAATTATTTTTTATTGTTGGCGTTCAATTGCGCATTAAGCCGGTTAGACAAAGAGTGGCACACATTCAAGAGCAGATTCAGGCTGCACTCGACTTCCTGCAACACCTTTTTATGACTCACGGATGACAGCATTGGTTATTACATGGTGTGCAAGCACTACTAGACAGAAGACTTGTGATTAGGGGCTCACTTGAATATAGAGATTATAAAGGTGCTATTTTTGTTTAGAAGAATCTAGATTTATCACAATTGCTGATGGGATGCCTCATTTGGTAAAGAGGCCATAGTGTGAATGTGCACACACACACACAAACACACGCTTGCAGACTGAGTCCATGTCTCCTCTCTCGGAGTGGTAATTTGGGACACAAAGGTTTCAGTTGAAAGCTTCAAATGCCAGTTCAGATCAAAACCACCATAGTCCAGATCAGCTCAATGGTGCTTATTGTTTCTATGATCACTACAACCCTGCAGAATTAGGTCATTATGTAGGAGATAATTCAGACAGAGTCATTTCACTGTAAAAAGCCCCAGAAGAGCATGGTAATGAGAAATATCTCCCTCCAAGGTCAATGTGTGCCCTTGTGGAAACCATGCACAGACCCAGAATTTAAGGACAGACGCAAAACATGGCAACAGCACAAACACCTTTCACACAGCAACTCAGAAACCAGGGTTTGTACAGTGTCTGACCAGAGCACTTCCAGAGTTTTTCCAGACAGTCATGATTTTTAAAAAAAAATCATAATAATGATCACTGGTGCAAATTTCCATTTAGATGTCAGGAAAATAGGTAAAATGTCTTAAATTAATAGATTCAAACATTTATAGCTACTTATTAGTGTACAAATGTTTCTAATAAGATGCTTAGTAGACAGACTAAGTGCTGACCTGCAGTCAAGTTTTACTTTAAATGCAGCCAAAGCAATATTTTAGAGCTAGGCAAAACTGGAATAAGAAAACAATCACAATTTACAAATATTCATGTAGGAATTATTAATTCTTCTTTTTTTTAACTTAATGGAAAAGTCCACGCAAAGAGTGAAAATTCTGTCATTCGCTAATCACCTTCACGTTACGAGAATAGCTTTTGTGCATAAATAAAAACTTTATTAAACAATTTTTGGGTGAACTATGCCTTTAAAATAACATGAAATGGTGTTATTAAATTACCTGCATTTTTGAGTGCAGTACGTTCATAAAGGTCTTTTCTTTTTCTAGCTTTCCCTCATTAAGAGCTAAAACTTAACATACAAGTCTTTAGTTAATTTATATTAGGCTATTACTAGATTACTAGTACTAGTTTCTGCTGTGGCATATTGAGAATATCAAATATCAGAATATCATTTCACCTGTATCTATAATTTTTTAAATCTTTTTTCACAGCAAATTATACATCTACCCTGACAAATTCATAAAGTGTTTCATATCGCCCCCTCCTAATAGTGCTTAATAATCACAAATCCTGAATATCGACCAAAATATCTGTTCGTCTGATTAAGATGATTAATGTGTTTGTGCGGAATTTAGGTGGATTATGGTTGGTCAGTGAACGGTGATTCATTTGAGTCATATCTGCATGAACTACTCAGCCCAAGTGTTAGAGAGAGAAAGAGAGATGGCGCAAGCAGAACAGAAGCAGGGACAGGAGTGTGACAAGCTAGTGGGGAGGTGACCGTCCGGGGAGGCGACAGGCGAGACTGGCAGCTGCTCCTGTAGGAGGAGGGGGTGAGGGAGCCTGCAACCGCCCTCCAATTGACCAAACACTCCAGATCACTCACCTGCCCCAAAGGCACTAAAAGCCCTCGACTAAACACACAGTTGCAAGAGCTTTCATGTTTTTTTTTCCACACACACTCAAAAGCCACAGACCTTGAGTTCACATGCAAAACGGTGGCTTGATGAGCATTCTGTCATGATTTACTTAACCTCATGTCACTGTAAAGTCGTACGACCTTCTTGCTCCAATACTTTGGTAAACTATCCCATTACGTTCTTTTGCACTCAGCAAACATTTTACACTGTGACTGAATTACAAAAAATACGTGGCTCAACGGTCATCAGTAATTATATGGTCATAATTTACAGTATATCATCATACAGTCATAAAATGTTGCGTTACTCCGGTTACAGTTTCTAGGGCTGGTTTTCTTGATAAGCAGCCTGAAGCTGCACACATCAACAAGCTGTTTGAGAATGTGGCCCACACACTAAACGCTTCCAGTTGTGTAACACTATTACTAAGATGAAAACTGACACATCTCCCCCACGTAGTGCTCTTTGACAGAGTGAATGAGTACAGTGGCACTGCCTTTCACAGACAGATGACACGGCGGTGAGAAGATGCTTGAAGATGCATGACGGTGCATGAAACACCATCGCTGTGATGTCAAAAAAACTGAATGAACTTCTAAACCCTGTGAATAGACAGGATGGCTAATCTATCACACAAAAAACACTAACATAATAACATCATATTGGTGTTAAATATTTAGTGCTGCCAAAAGGCTCTTCATGATACTGTTTCAGAAAACATTACAAAGGTCTTAAAGACCCCGAATCTTTGATTATCTGTTTATACATTCTTTACAATATACAAAAATGAATTATGTCTTCCATCAAATACACTGCAGAACTGTACAATCAAGTGTCAATGTCAACCAGAAGTCTGGGTGAAAGGTACTGTAGGAGGCCTATGATAGAGATATACAGAACTATTTATAACTATGTATATATAAAACTACTTGAATGAACTAAAGTGGTGACTGATAAGTAATGCATTAATAATAATGGAGTCCCTAAGCTGACTAAGAGTATATGGTTTACAAGAATCAAACAATGGCAATACCAAATTAGATAATCCTCATTTTATAATAATAACTAAAAAGAGGGGTGTCTACAGACAAGGTGTGTTTGACAGATGTCTGTGTGCAAACAAAACACAGCAAAAAGAGACTAGCGCTGCCATTGAGTTTCGCATTATAGTCCAGACAGTCCAGACACACACTAACAGCAGAAGTGGTGCCCCTTTAACATAGTCTTAAATCTGAAAACAAAGGGCCCTGAGAACAAAGATGGTAACATACATAAACCCATATACACTTGATGTGTCTCTGTACTACGGTATTGTGTCTAGCAGGACTGTCAAGGGCTGTCTTTTCCTTGAGGACTAGATCACTGAACAAACAATAGTCTCAGTATCTTGAGGTGAAATTAACGGCCGGATGCAGCAGCAGAGCTATTCTACTTCTCATTCACGTTCGGTTCTTTCATGTAGACGAGTTTAAAAGACCATTTGAGAAAGGAAAAATCATCATTTCTGCCGACACTCTCCGGCTGTGTTTCGAAACGTAGTGAGCTGCCTACCTAGACAGCATGTCTGGGCATCACAGGCGCGTTCAGAACGCGAGAAACTGCATTATGTTCATCCAGACATTCTCTCTAGGTAGGCAGCTAACTAGTTTTGAGTCATAGCCTGTTTGAAACGAATTTCTCTGAATGGAAACAGAGGACATTCAAACATTAACACAAAACAGTAGACAGCCGTCTGATTGAGCTTATGTGTGTGTTATAGCGCCATACGACTGTGGGATTTAAATATTAGGTTAAGATTATTAACATTATTAAGGCTGAGGCGATAACTCCATCTCTTACCTTCAGACAGCTCGAGCTCCAACTCCGCCAACTGCTCTCTAACCTCTTTCGGTAACGTTAGAGCTGCCAAATCGACACCGCGGTCTGCCATCGTCGTGAGAATACGCTGAAGTTGTTTTAAGTATGATGAAATGCGTTTCGATAGCCAAAAATCCTCCCGTCAAGACAGAAGACATGAATTAAAAGGTGAGTAACAATCCATCCGGACAACTACTCCTTCCGCCATGCTGTGAGAACTCACCAACGGCACTGTGCGGTCACGTGATCGCGTTTACCTCCTGTGTGTGATCAATGACACCCCCAAACACACACACACACGCACACCTCGAGACGACACGCACGCGCCCTCTAGCGACAGGTTGTTCTGTGGAGTTATGTATAATCTGATAGGCAATCTTTTTTGACCAAATA
>JAUMHP010000080.1:10699019-10713644 GCA_032361065.1 Enteromius trimaculatus
AGCCTATATATGATATGTATATTCATGTTTAGATTTGTATGTTTATGTATACATTTTTAATAATATAGAACGAAAGTGTTTTGTTTTGTTTTGTTTTTTTGTTGAGAAACTGGGATGGTGCCCTACGCAGACTGCGTACTCTGCGTATCGGGAGCGGCGGTACTGACTACCACCCCCACCTTGAATATCACTTGGCCCACCCTGCGTCTACTATCTGGAGCCGGGCCTGAATCCGTGTCTCTTCTAACTTGTTATAAGGGATTGTGCATGTTGATGAGTTAATAAGCAACCAGAGAAACAAATAGTGTTACAAAGCATCGTGATTTCAGCTTAAACAGTTGGGTATTCGTGAAAACGATTGAACGGGAGGCACTAGGCTGTATTTCTGTAAGTTGAGCACAATTGAAGCCAATTCCTGCAACACAAAAAAGTATTTCATATATAATTTTTTGCTTTTCATAAATTTTCGATTTCTGATATAATTGACTTTTTATCCTTTCTTGGGTCAATTTGTATTTGGTTGAATTTTTGTGAATTTTTATTTTTTCATAAGCCATTATTATATTAGATTTTTTTTTTACCTCATTGTAATGACATACATGCTGTATTGTCTACTTAATGTTTGAAAATTATGCACATCATACTTAGTATGTCATACTCTTGGTGTTTCATAATGACATACTATCTAATAATAATATGATTGTATGTATTTTTCCCCCTCTTATGTAGCAGAAATGGG
The DNA here is from genome assembly GCA_032361065.1 of Enteromius trimaculatus. Classification (NCBI taxonomy): domain Eukaryota; kingdom Metazoa; phylum Chordata; class Actinopteri; order Cypriniformes; family Cyprinidae; genus Enteromius; species Enteromius trimaculatus. The sequence continues at coordinate 10,699,759 of JAUMHP010000080.1, forward strand.
CTTCCATAAAGAACACAGCAGCAGGGATAGACAATAACTAATAAAAAAAGAAAGACAGGGCAAAAAAAAAACAAAAAACCTTGCAATGGCCAACATAACTCAATGTAAAGCTGCATTCAAAACACTGTGATCACAGGGAAAGAAAATGGCATAATTTAAAACAGTAAATGTATTGATTTTTCAAGACAAGGGTCCGGTTTAAAATGATCTCAGACAGTATGCTGTTTGTCGTACACAAGAAAATAATGGTTCCATAGCCCAAACTGAACGCAATGTGCCAATACAATACAGTTTATATATAGCAAAAAAGTTTGCATGCTAAAGAGGCAGTCTTAGTGTATCAGTCCTTCACAAACTGCTATTTTCCATTGTACATCATTGTACACCCACACGAGAAGCACACATGCACACGTCGATTATAAACGTATATAACAGGTTAAAAATGAGGTAAGATGAGCGAGGGTCAGATGAGGGGGTGGCCACCTGAAAACTAAAAACCTCTACAGAAGATCCTACAGAACTTTAAAGCATCATGTTTCTCTCAAACACACACTGATACACATATATATGTATATATGTATATACACACACATATACATATACATAAAAGAACATATAAAGTATTGCATCGTCGCAACTCGCAGCCTGCATGTGTGACATACACCAAGCTCCCAGTCACGGCTCAAACAATGTCTTTATTGCAGCATGTGTCTGTTGGGATACGTTTGATGACAGGAAGTGCTTTGCAGCCCTACAGCCAGTGAGGAGCAGAAGGAAGTTGAAGGAAGGAGCAGGAGTTACAGAGGATGCAAATGAGAGCGTGGTTTGGAGTCCAGCCCCCGTAGTCTGTGGCATAATGAACGACAATCTCCTTCTGTCTCTCTCTATATGTGTACATAGTCCCAGTTTCATTCCCAGAATGCAGCTGAGCTCCAGGCCAGAGCGTGATGGTGTGAGAGGGAACCGGTGTTCTCCTCTGGCAGATCTGCCCCACTCCCCTGGGATGCGGAGAGTCCCAGGCAGACTGTTACGTGCTCTCATCATCTGCTGGATGGGTGGGACTGTGTGGTCATGATGACGTGTGACGGCCCGCCGCTCTCTCCTCGCTGGCTGCCCATCCCCGCCAGCACCGACATGGCCACCGCCTCCGCTGCGGCGCGGGAGTTCAGGCCGTTGGGGCCTACCGCAGACGAGGGGCTGGGGGCCAGAGAGCTGTGCTGAATGACAGGTGCCGGGGAGCCTGTGGGTTCAGACATCTCTTTCATGTGCTCCTCTCCTGAGAGACATCAATAAATGAAAGTTAGGTCCGGCAGATGCAGGTGAATGACCTTAGAGTGAGCTCCACTTACCCAAGTAGATGGCTTTCTTTTGGAGGTTGGTTACGGGACAGTCTTTATGGGCTAACAGCAACTGCTTCAGATGAGCAACTTCGTTTCGCAGATGAGACACCTCGTTCTTGTACACAAAAAAAATACAGGAAAACAAAACAGTGTGAACATCACTCTTGGACACAAACACATTTGTATCTAATTCATTTCAAAGTAGGATGCCAAACCATCAATGCGCACAACAAAACAAATGAAGAGAAAATATAATAAGGATCAGGATAAATAAGAAAAATAAGAAAATCCTTTTTTAGTAATCCAAATGAAGATCTTAGCATCTAATATGCATTATATTTTACTTCTGTTTGTGTTCGGTAGAACAAAGAAATTCATACTGGTTTGGAACTACTTTAGGGTGAGGAAATTATGACAGAACTATTGCTTTTAAACAAAGATGCTACAGCAGGTGCTTTTTAAATCAAACTAAAATTAATCTACAGACATTTACTTCTGGGTTTTCAAAAGTGCAAGCAAGTTCTTCTTTACAAAAAATAAAAAAGCATCTCATGTTTGTCAAAAGTTATTCTGCTTCGTTTTGATCCAACACGTGATAAGCTGCACTAAACAACGGTTCACTGTCTATGCCTGTGCAGGGCGAGAACAGATACGCTCGAGCAACTTCAGCGAGCATGAGAAAGCGTTCTTGTTTGATTACAATGATTGATTACAAAGTAGTGTGCATGGAGGCGCACTTCCGGAAAGATTGGCTGAAAAAGAGACAAAAAAAAACAGCCAGGTTTTTACTTATAATCCGTGATTGGCAACTGGACGTTTTTTCGGTTCGGATTTATGACCGGTCAACCGGTGTATCCCTAGCTACAAATATACCCCTGCAACATAAGACTGGTTTTGTGATCCAGGGTTACAAATATACAGAGGTGGGTAGAGTACCCAAAATATTGTACCCAAGTAAAAGTAAAAGTACATACAGAAATATTTACTCAATACAGAAATATTTACTTTAATAGTCAGAATAGTTAAGAGTAAAAAAAGTATTGGATAAAAAAAAAACTACTCAAGTAGTTAGTTACTAGTTACTTTGGATCATATACACACAGACACACACATAATTGTCAATTAATCCCTTGAAAATGTAATCGCGATTAATTACAATTTTCACATTTTACACTGAATGATGTTTATACCATTGTTTGAAGCAACTGCATGTCATATTTATTCATGCATATAAACAAGATGAAGACACTAACTGGAAAAACGTTATTGCTCTTCTATAGTATTAAGCCTCAAATGACAATTCTACATGGGATTGACCTATTTTAAATAGCTGGTATTATAATGTTATACTAAAACTACAGTGGAACATAAGTGGAAAATTGATTAATTGTGCAGCCCTAACACACACACACACAAATTTTAATGTTATTTATTTTATTTATTTTTATGTAATTTATTTCAGTGATGCAAATTTGAATTTTCATCAGCCTTTACCTCAGTCTTCAGTGTCACATAATCCTTCAGATATCCTTCCAATATGCTAATTTACTATCAATGCTGTTTTTTTTAGCCTTTTATTTATAAAAGTATCCAGATGTCACAGGTTCCAAAAATATTAGGCAGCAAAACACGGCAATAAATCCTTATATTAGAATTAATTCTGAAGGATGTTATGCATGCATGTTATGCACCAAAACTGGAGTAACAGGTGATGAAAATTCAGATTTGCTTCCCTGAACTAAATTATATTATAAGTAGGCTATATTAATTAACCTCTGACAAAAAGAAGAGTAAAAACTTCTCACAGGGCCGCAACTAAACATCTGAACATAACTAAACGAATGCACATTTACGGACCTTCTTCTGTTTGTTCTACAAAAAATGTAAACACGGTCTGTAAGCATAAATATTAATTTTGTCTAATGTTAGGCAAAGGCATTCTGGACCAGGTCGCGCGCCGCCGCGCACAGGTAACGCTGGTTTGGCGGGTGCTCATTACATACTTTTTAACAGCTTATTTAATGTGTAAATTAAACACTGTAATTAATGTATAAGGTACATGCACAACAAACTGCTAATGTCATAGTGGTATTGTGTACTGTAATCAAACGTAGCCTGTGGAAATGAAGACAGCACGCGGTGTTAATCAAAGATCTTCATAGTTAGAAAACAATAGCCTTTGCAGATTTGACTAAAGATCCAAAGCCACGTCTTCAACGCTCCTGATGTCCTTAAACTTTCTGTTACAACTCTGAGTTGGAACCTCAGCGCGTGCTGCAGGGAACCTAGTCTCAGTTTATGCTTGGAATGAGAGACTAGCAATACTGGAGTATAGAAAAATATATATTAAAAAAAAAAACAGTAATGTGTAACAGTTATGCATTTCAGACTTATGATTTGCTACAAATTGGTCACATAATTTAATAACATTACATATTTACATCTTGGTGAGCAACTTCCAGTTATCTATAAAATAAATACAACCTTTTTGCATTTTGTTTTGTGCAACAACAAAAAAAAAACTCAACTTTTGCTACACAAAAGCAACAAAACATCACAGTTGATATTGCTTTCGGTTCAATCTTGACTAAGATCGAAGAAAGTACGGACAAAAGCAGTGATTCATGGGATACAGAAACCAACACAGTATGCTCTGGTTGCACAAATTCTGGGTTTTCCATGCATTGCATTATAAACAGAGACAGAGGAACAAAGTCACATCTCTGAAATGGCAATAAGCAATATATCAGTGCTCATTCACATTTTAGATTAAAAAAAAGTCTGAAAAGCTTTGGCACACACTAACCGACAGCGAGACGTTGATGGAGGTAAGTTCTTCGGCCTTCTTCTCCAGAGAGCCCACCCATATCTTGCGCTTCTGTCTGCAGCGAGAAGCTGCTGCCCGGTTCCTCTCCAGGAAGCGCTGCCTCCTCTCATCCGGGTCGTCATCAGCCGTTCTCCGCCTGCGACCTCCGGTGGGCTGAGCGGGTGACACCTGAACACCGCAGGGCAGAGTAAACACAGATGTTTACTGCGTAATGCCTCAGCAAATTGAAAAATTGCTCCCTGACAAACACAATGGCATCTGTTTATATATGTTTACGCTCCACAGTTGGAGTGTGAAGACACTTCATACCTGAGGCTGAGCAGGTGACGGGGCGTCTGGATGCTGGACCAGCAGCTGGCTTTGCTCCGCTCTCTGAGGGACCATCGCACTGGACCCCATCGCCACACCAAGACAACCCTGAGCTGCGGGCATCTGCTGAGATAATGCTGCCTTCAACCTCTGAGGACAACAACAAAAACATCATGGTAATATGGCGCAAGATGGCATTCTGTCTAATTATAAGGTTGCTTACAGCCACAACATTCAATTGTATTTCTCTTTCATGTGGAATGGGCATATCATAAAACTGAACCGCAACTCATCAAGCACTGAGGAAAGAAATCATGTGACAGAAAGGAAATAACAGTGTGAACTTCTGCATTTTATTTCTATAGTTTAGAATGGTCATCATGCCTTTAGTGCTATTTTAGTATTTCATTTACTATTACAGTATTTATTAGTCATCTGAACTGCCTTAAATTACTATATTTCAGTTTTAGAATTTTAGAATCATATGAGAACCAAATCACATCAAACCACCCACCAACTAGCCTATTATGAAAAGTTATTTGCATATCCTTGAATAACAAGTATATTTGAAATACAGACTGTTAATGACAGAGCTGCTTTGTTCCAACAGCCTGTGTTTGTTTGTTGTGAAAACTATCACCCATGTGACGTGCTGGATAATGGCTTTCAAAATGGGAACACTAGGCAAGCCAAGGCATCCAAACGTTTTGCAAAATGATCCACAAGCTGGATTAGGAAGAAAATAGATTTGCCCTCACCATCTTTGCTTCATTGTGGGGGTTATAGCCTGAGGGTGAAGACGAGCCGCTGCTGCTGCCTCCTAGTGGAGGGCCGGGAATTCCTGGAATGTTGGGCACCATGCACAGGGGCCTCGCCAGCTACACAACAAACACAAAACATTATGAATGACTCTAAAGATCAGAAATGACAGCTCACAGAAACTTTGGGTGATTTTGATCTATAGGTGAGTGACACTCTGCTGAAACAACTGGGTTGTATGATAATTTAACATTGGATAAATATTGCACATCATCAAATCCAGTGGAGTCACTTTAAGGTAAGTCACAAGAACCTATATTCTAAGTAATAGTGAATCTCCAACTGTTTGTCAGGATTGCATTTCAATAATATATTTCAAATCAACAAAGTTTGCTTCTTTAAAGCTACAGACCGTAACAGTTTTTTGTGTTCAACACACACACACACATGTTGGCTTCTGTGATTTATGGGGACTCTCCATAGGCGTAATGGTGTTTATACTGTACAGACTGTATGTGGTATTGCCCTACACTGACGCTACACCCAAACCTGTCCCTTACAGGAAACTGTGTGCATTTTTAGATTTTCAAAAAAAAAACACCATTCTGTATGTTTTTAAGCCTTTTGAATTACGGGGACACTGAAAATGTCCTCATAAACCACCTTCATATTGTAATACATATGTCATACCCATGTCATTATATAAATTTGTGTCCTCATAAACCACATAAACCTGCACACACACACACACACAAAGTAAGTCCTTTACACAATCTGATATAGCTGTGTTCGAAATTGAACTGGAAACACACACACACACACACATTTATATATGTGTATATAATTAAAGGTGACTGATTGATTTAAAATTGACTAAATGTATATAATAAGCCAGTTGGTTATATAGTACACCAGGAGTACACAATGAATCTATTTTCCAAACCGTGTTTTTGGCTTGTCCTGAATCACTACTGTACACCTTTAATAAGTGTTTATATTCAGACTATTTTAGACTGGTTTGATACCGCTGTGAGTAGCCCAGTACCTGCGTGACTTGTTATAGACAAACAGAGCGAAGTAGCTCCGGCTACAGTGTTCTTCCTCAAGACACGCGAAGTTCTGTTTATTAGCCACTAGAGCGCCAAAAGTTAAAGACTGCACCTCAAATTACGCTAGCACAAGGCATTTTTACAGACTGCTAAGCATGATAATAAGGACCTCTTTATAAAGACCAATATATATTATGTGAGAAAAACTTTTAAAATGTTTAAATCAAAATGAAATAATGAATAATATTGTTACTGTACTAAAAAATAAAATAAATTATTACATATTATCTAGAAAATATCAGTATTTATTAAACTCAAAACAATTATTAGTTGCTGTGACCTTTTCCTACGTGTTATTTTAGTATCATTTATATACAATTACAGTAGTTATTAACACACTATCCATTCATTTTTAAATGTTCAGTATTCAATTTTAGTTTTACGTATTAATAAATGTGTAACTTGCTTGTCATTTTGTTTGTTCTATTTAATTTTATATTCTGCTATCTTTAATACTTTAACTAAAACTTATTTTATTTCAGTTTAAAAGTTCCTTTTCCACGTAATATTTAATATTTTTACATTTTTTATTTTTTTTTTACTTTATTTCAGCTTTAATTAATTATTTTACTAGTTTTAATCACTATGAATTATCCACAGATTTGCAGACTCCGTTATGAAAATCATGCAAGTGATTCCTTTTCCTCTGAGTGGGCCATCTATTTATACTCCACACATATTTATATTCCAATACTCAGAAATACACTTCAAACTTACAGATATAACAGAAGGCATATGCATAGGACCTGGAAGCACAGGAACTGTTTGACCATTGGGAAGCATCATCATTGGGTACGGCACTGTGGGAGATCTAAAACAAAAGAAGAGAAAGGTCCAGTTTGCACAAGTAGCAAGAGCAGAAAGCAACGCACAGACTGAAGTACTGCTCTCCTTCTGTCCACTATCTGACCAAAAATTAATTTAACGTCAAGCACAGCATAAATGAGGCAGCCGCCCACAATTTTCTAAGAAATTCTTCCGAATCAACTTATAGCAGCACAGTGAGTCATATAGAAATGAGTCATACAGAAGAAGCTGACAGACAAAAATACTGGCTGCCCTTCATTGATAGACTGTGTTTGTGCTTTTACCCCAGTGTGCGGTTGGATGGTGGGGTGTGTGTGATGACAGAGGTAGGGGAAGGCATGGTGGGCTGCAGGCCGTCATATCCCAAGTGCAGTGGGAGGGAGCCAGGACGCACTATGGCAGGGGTGGGAGCCGAACTGATGGCAGGCCTTGGAAGAGAATCCTGTAAGACAATCAGCCAGCTAAGCACAAAATGGCTCAAAAAGCAACACTGTTTACTTCCAAAAGAAATGTCATCCAGTCACGACTGTTTGTTTAGTGATGTAACACATCCACTTCAGTTACTGTTAAATACATAGTTTAGTCAAATGTGCAATTACGGTCTCTACAGTGGCCACGTTGAATGCTAAATGTGTGCTAGCAAACACTACTACAAACTATTGTATATTACACAAAATATGTTTTTGTGTATTTTAATCAGTTATTTCTTTGACTTGCATGATTTCCAAATTTCTGGACTTCTGGCAAGTCTGGTTTGCATACAGCATGTACCTTTCCTCTGCTTACAGTCTCTTTGCTGCTGTCTGACATGCTGGAGATGGAGTCAGGGCTGGCAGGCGGAGAAGAGTCCACCTCCACGGGGTCCTCCTCCTTCACCTTGATGTCTGAAGGCGTCTGCAAACTCATGTCAATTGCTCCTGAATTAGGAGCAGGCAACTGCAAGAAAAAAAAGAAAGACGGATGAAGAACACGACAGACAGAGAAGGAGAGAGTGAGACGAGACGGTGTTACACATGAGAACTGATAGGGAATGCTGCAGTCCATAAATCTTCGATTTTGGCAGCAGGCAGCCCAAGCTCCTCATGTTTGGAGCACGTCTGACTGTATGACTGAATCCCTCCACCCAGTCCCATAGCTCACCGGGTTCTTGGCCCTCTTGTCCTCATCTTCCTGGGCCTTAGGGAACTCCTGCTCGAACGAGCTGGCCAGCTCATTGAACAGGCCCACCTCTTCACAGTTTTTCAGGAAACGAGTGGGAGTCGGCGTCTGGTCTGGAGTACAGAGCGAGAAACAGAGAGATCTCATTGTTTCCTTATGCAAGACGGCCTCAAGGACAATATAAACTCTGCCACGCAGCTAAAGCTGTACGCACCAATACTAACCAAATCTGCTTGCCATTTAATGTGATAAATCTGGGAGTTCAAAGTATTTAATAGATTTGTGTTTTTTCCCAAGGGTTTAATGTGACAAAAAAACAGCACGTTGTGAATTTCCCCCCTTTGAATTACTAGCTTAGGGGACTTAGCTTCACTCCACAGCTATAAAGTATTGATATCGAATTACATGGTTAAATCTCTACTATTTGTTTTGTCAGCGCCATTAAAACAAGCATTTCAGCTTACAATTAACCACAAAAGAAGTGACAAAAACAGCACCTCCCAAAGACAAATTAAAGGGTTAGTTCACCCAAAATAAAAAAATCTGTCATTGATTACTCACCCTCATGTCGTTTCAAACCCATTAGACCCTTGCACATCTTCAGAACACAAATTAAGGTATTTTTGATGATATCAGAGAGCCTTCTGTCCCTCCATAGACGGCAACACAACTGAAGTGACCCCAGATCCAGAAACGTGGTAAAAACATTGGTAAAACAGTCCATGTGACATCAGTGGATCAACTTAAGTTTTGCAACGCTAGGAGAACACTTTTTTTGTGCAATAAAAACAAAAGTAACATAACTCTACCATTATTTTCCCCCTAGTTCATGTGACTAAGGGGAAACAGTTTACACACACGTCTGTGCTTTTCCCCGGATGTAAACAAGGCTTATTACATCAAATACGTTAAAGCGTGCATATGTGCTGCACTGTAAAATGGCGGAAGACGTAAGTTGGGGAGAAGAATGGTTAGAATATGCTAATTTTGTTTTTTTTTGCACACAAAAAAAAAAAAAGTATTCTCGTAGCGCGGCAAAACAGAAGTTGACACACTGATGTCACATGGACAGTTTTTTTAGTGCATTTCTAGGATCTGGATTATTTCAGTTCTGTTGCTGCCTATGGAGGTTATAAATGATATATCATAATGATACATCATAAAAATAATCTTAATTTGTGTTCTGGAGGAACAAAGGTCTTATGGGTTCTGAACGATATGGTGCCAAGTAATTTGTTTCATTTTTCGGTGAACTAAATTATTTTAATTTAATACAAAATATTTTTTTTTTTTCATTTTTAGTACAAACACAATTACAATTAATTATATTCTTAGTTAAATACATGTTATGTAAGGGATAGTGTATTTTTATGAATAATTCATACTTTTGATAAGTGTGCATTTCTCTGCATGCAATGTACCTGCAATGATGACTGAGTCGGTTCTAGCAGGTCCAAACTTCAGCGTCATTTCATGTTTGTGTTTATGGACAGCCAGGTGGTCCTCGTTAGTAAACCTCTAAAAAAAAGTGACACAGATGAACAGATGGATTACGAGACGAATCTGGCCAGAAAAAGAGAAAGGAGCATTTCAAGACCTCAGGGCAGAGGCACATTTCCAAAGGAAGAAGAGGGAGTGGCATTGACAAGATTTGTCTTTCGAAACAGATATTGTAGGCCAGAGAGGACTCAATAATTAAAGTTTTTTTTTTTTTACCAAACCCGTGCTCTGCTCAAAGTCTCAAAGGTATAGGATGTAACTATACAGTGTCGGTGTCAAAGATGTACAGTGGAGATGGCTTTCTGTTTCACAGCTGACCTTTGTGCCCTTCTACAGCCTCGAGGCTTACAACGCTTAGGTTTCTTTACGCTTCCGTTCAGAAATGCAGCTACAGCATTACACAGTAAGTATTGAACTTCCACATTTTGTCACATAATAAAAAAAAAAGCTCTACCAGCTTTCATGCAATTCAAAAATACAATTAACAAAAGGACTCACGCTAAGGCAATGTTTTGTGGTTTAGCACTTTGACCCAGTGGCCAAGCCATGATGTTATGCATGCAAGACACAACAGCTCATGGCCAGAGCAAACTACACAGATGTATTCAATTAACATTTATGACAGGCAATCATGCATTCTCCAATGTGCTTTTATATTTACCCTTTGAAACAAAACAGCTGTTAAGGTGGTAAATCTGTACGTTGCAGATGCACAGCCAGTGAATCATGGATATTTAAGAAACCAACATTAAAGATGCTTTTTTTTGTTTTGGAATATGATGCAAAAAATGCTTCTACAATCTGACACATACCAATGAAATAAGTCTGCTAAGCAGAAAAGGGAATCTAATTAAAGAAACATTTAAAAAATATATATATACTCTGAACTGAATTCATATATAATCATATCATATATGGATATGATTATATATGAATTCAGTTCCTTAAAAGTTCCATTAATGAATCTTTCGCAACAAAAATTAAAAACAAAAAATAACAAAACTATAAAACCAGCTACACTGTCACATGATGAGATAACCTTGCAATTTAAATACACACACATTCTTGTAAAAGGTATTTCGTTTTTTAAAGAGTTAGAGACTTGTTATACTGTCTGTTTTAACTACATGTTAAATAATAGTTAAGTAATAGGGTAATGTTAATAATATAATATAAAAACAATAGTAAAAAGACGAAACTGTTTATTTATGATTCACTAAAAACAGACCATAAGAGTAATTTGTTCAGCAATTAAACTGCTTTGGGTGAGCTGTTTTGTTCGATTCACAAAAACAGTTCATTAGAGTTCAGGAATCATACTTCTTTGGATGTGATGTAGGTTCACTTGTGAATCAGACTGCACTGACACTCCTATTCCCTAAAAAGAACCAGTTCAAAAGAGTCATTTACTCAGGACTACACTGTTTACACTATATGCTTGTGATTCACTAAAGAACAGACTGATTTGGACAACACCGGTTGCAATGCATAGTTTGGATTCACTAAAAAGTTTTGCCTCAAAATAGTTACTGGCTCAGGAATCAGAACTAAAAATATAAAACAGCTATTTGCTTTGAATGCAGACCACATTAATTGCAATGCATGCTTTTGATTCACGAAAAAGAACCAACTCAAAAGAGTCATTGGTTTAGCAATTGTACGACACTGGCGCTGCTGTGTTTGTTAAACTCATTAAAAATAACTGCCTCGTTTGGAATCAGCCGACACTGCTCAAGCGTCATCCAGTTCAGGTTTTTTCTTTTTTTGTAATGGAACGGTTTGCGGAAAATAACAGTTGTTTAAAGAAGCGCCTCAACTACTGGATCCTAGCGGTCTCTTCCAAAACATCTCGAGCGGACGTGGAGCCTCTAGGATTAGCTTTTCCTCTTTCTGAGTGGATTTCATGACTCAAACCGTGTTCTCGGGGCTTCGCAGTCTTCTTCAGACTATTTCTGGCTCCGTGTCACGGTTGCAGTTCAGCCGTGACAGCGCAAAGTGGAAACACAGTCAAGTGTCAGAGGCGTATTTTTAGATGTGCCAGCATCACCAATACAACAACTGCATGGCCCGTAGCTTCTTCTCCCTCCACTTAAATGAGTTACTCTGGCAAGGACAACACAAGGACAACAGAATGACTGAAGTGAACTCATTAACACCAACAAAGAAGAGGCACAACTATACCTTATGCAGTGGACTTTTTATACTTATGTTTTTGCAGCTGTATATTAAGTTTGCACTTTCTTCTCAGAATGCGAGACTGGGAAATACAACAAATAAGGCTTATCTAGTAATCAAGGATCAGAATAGTGTAGCATTAAACTGACCTTACTAAGATCAATGCTATGCATTTCTCAGTAATTCACGAAAGTATACAAGGGAAACGTAGCTTAGGCTAACTAATGTCAAGAAATGCACAAAGCAATTCACATTATTTGTCAAAAGGACATGCAGGACATGGTCATCTATGCATAAAATCTGAGTTTTTGTTGGCCTAAGGTTCGTACACATGCTCCTACATGTTGAGCTGTGGTGATCATGCTGGCAGAAAGAAGTTTTAAGACCACCTCACTACTTTTGCTGATTTTCCCAGCAAAACGTTCAAAACGGCGTAAATATGCATTTCATTTGGTAACAACTATTGGTATACAGTAGATTTGAACTATAACTAAACTAGAAAATTATTAGCAAGCACTAAATAAAGTGTAGCTTTCAGACATTACAATCAAAGCGCATTATAAAGGATTAATTTACACTGAAAAGCACTAGCATTAATAGTCTCAAATCTCAGATTTCTCCAGCGTGTTATTTTTCAGTAATTGGTCGACAAAACAGAGGAGTCACGTGAAAATCTGCTTCACTGGGAAGAATCAAAACAATCTTAAACCCCTATGGACCTCAGTATGACGCAAACCGCGTTTGCTCGTCAACAAAAGAACAATACCTCCACTAGAGTAAACCCTCACTCCCCTCATCCAGCTACACACCGGTGTTAATGGAGCCTGACAGATGTGCACGACCTGATCTCTAGTTCAACTATTAAACTATCCTTTTTCCTCCCTTATGTGGCCTTTAGTTTTGGTTAACAGGAGTTGAGTGGCGTCATTCCCACTTATCAACTTGTTGAAGTGAAGATATTTAACTTAGAAACCTGGATGCTTCAACGCACACTACTGCTAAAAAGTTTGGGGGTCAAGAAGGTGAAGAAAGGAATACATTTATTTGACGCAAAAGTATAACAAGTCATTTCTATGATCTTTTAAAATCCTATTAATCGAAGAATTTTGAATGTTTCCACAAACTGTTTTAAAATTGATAACTATAACACTTCCTGAGTAACAAATCGAGACTAAAGGTGCTTTCCATAACAAAACTAAAAACAGATATAAAATGAACAACTAATGTCATGTCTTTCTTCAAAAAACAGTACAAGCTGAAACATTACGTCCACTATAATAAGTTCAAATCCTAAGTGTTAGCAAAAGTGATATCTAAGGCACCTTTTTACGTAAGGAAAACCAATTTTCTCCTGCTTAACGTCTGGCTGGGTCAGAGCAAGAAGAATTAAACAGTCATGGTCCCTGTGGCGTCTGAGAAAGAAACATCTGCAAACAACTAACTAACTATAAATTATTCATCAAGTTCATGTTGTTCCTCTCAATTCTCAAGATTACACCGCCAACGGGACAGTTAAATGATCGTTGTTGCTTTCAGTATCGGAGAGGCGGTCTAGCTGTTAAATTGCCTCATTCTGATCCATGTTACTTTTCTCACACTGTTTTCTACGTAACTGCGGAGGAGAACATTCATATCAAAACCACAAAACGAACATCACTGTCTCACTGAGTAGGACGGGTCTCGATCACTTCCTCTTTCGGTTTTCAATGCACTCAAAGCAACACAAGCCTCCAAAGGCCACTTTGTTTTTCACTTCTTACACTGGAAAAAAAAAAAGATTTCCGGGTATTATGATCTTGAAACCAAAATCAATTTACTTGAGGATTAAATATATAGCAAAAATATATATATATAAAAAAAAAATAATAATAAAAAAAATAATAAAATAAAAAAATTTATATA